>JANQDE010000116.1:266262-300593 GCA_037157785.1 Cephalotes varians | reverse complement strand
CACACACACACACACACACAATTATACTAAATATATTCCTTGTATTTATTTCATATATATCATTGTATATATCATAATATGTATTTATAGTTAGTAGAGCTAAATCCGTCGTAGACAGGATCGTACATCCTATTATTAATATACGAAAGGTTGCATGCATTATTTCGCGAACAATCATTGCTGACTGTCATCTAGACAGACCGCCAATAATACTCGTTCTCGATTAACAACTAACGTGGAGTCAATTTGAGAAAAATCGAAGCCAGACGCAGCAACAAGATATAAGCAGTAAATTGCCATAGTTTTAGATCGGAGTGAAGTCTAAAATCTTATATGTCATACTGCTTGTTTATATCGAAGAAAATATAATCGACAAGGTTTATTTATTATTTTAAACAATTTATTTAACGATCTATTTGCTATTCCTCGAAACTCCCAATCAATCAGTGTGAATGTATTTTCAGTCTTTTCTCTCTCTTTCTAGGAGAAAATCTATAATGAATATATATTGAAGTTTTCGCACTGAAAGTTCTTATACTGTTTCTGTATTTTAAAGAACGTGCCGTCTGCACTCATCGATTTGTCGGCGAAAATAGAGATGTACGTACACAATAAAATTGTGCATATGTTCCTTACTTCAAAAGGTACACAACTTAAAAAACGCAATTTTTGAGTTATTATCATAAATATTAGATAAATATTATCTCATCAATCATCAAAAATGAAATAATTTAATTTAAAAAAAAATCGTCAAAATCCTCAAAAAGGGTTTTTATAAAAAAAATTTTGATAGCGGAAGAGACAATGAAAAAGTTATCGCACAATATTTCTTTTATAATATAACAAAGATATTTTTTTATAAGTTTTATTTAAATCAACAACAAACAGATATTACAAATAAAATAAAAAAGAGAAAAATCTGAAACAAGAGAAGGCAAGTAAATTTCCGAGCGTTTCAAAATTTTATATTAATTCTTCAGCTTGAGAGAATAAATCTAAGTGATGTTAATTATTATTTAAAAAAAAATTTCTGTTACTATATAACATATTATTTTGAATAATGACAGTAATTTAGTTATAATAAAATGATTGAAATCAAACCTATGTAGGGATAAAATATGTTGCCTTATATTTAATACAAGCTTATTTTCAGCTTGTGTGTGTCAACATTCAGTTACAATATAACTTTGACAAAACGTTTTATATTTAATATTTCTATATTGAAGCAAGAACTAGATCTAAAATAGGTTACATTTGTTTCTTTAACACTATTTTGATAGTATTTTGTTATTTGATCATTACAAAGTAATTTTAAAAAATACACTCTTTATCAAGAAGAATATATCTGCAATCTGATTTTTATTTCTACGTTTTCATTAATTTAATATGGAGGCAACTGTTGTAAGCAACTTACACCGTGATACAATTTACTTCATTATCGGGATTAGCTGGCTATAATATTGTATTTATTTAAAAAAAAGTATACAGAATTGTGCATGAAAATGTAGAGAGAGATTCTTTCTATCATATTAGTAGAATTTAATCATAATAATTAGTTTAAAAAGTCGAATGTCGAAAGAATGAAAATTGTGCCAATGAGCTCTAATCCCCTAAAATAATAGACACGTAGTTTCACAATAAGACACACGCGCGCGCGCGCRCACACATACATACACACATACATTTAAGAAGTCACAGAATAAGAAATTTGTTGTAATTTTGACAGATAAATATGTCAAACAGGACATTCACATACATTCACGCAATAAATCATGTATAACCGGCGAAGATTTTTTTTGTTAGGAGACAAATAAATAAATATGAAACACTCTTTTTGTCAGTTCTCGAGAAGAGTGAATCTTGAATATGCATTGCATTCGTAATTAAGATATGCGGAAGCTGTTTATCGTTAAATCCGATATAGCAGTGAGAATGATTTAATGTTGAATCCTTGTTGTTCGCGTTTAACTGACGCTTACTTATCGCATACGCGTGTATATATATATGAGACTTATTTCACATTCAATCTGCACAAGGACGCGAATCGATGGATGCAAGGCGCCGACAAGTCGAAGAAGAAACGGAAACACAACGAGAGAGCAGCGCGGCGCGCGCCTACGTCCAAGTCACGGCGCCGCACCTGACGCGACTTTATGCCCGCGAAAATCTGCCGAGTAATCGACTCTAACATGGCCGTAACATCGTGCAAATTGTCGTGCTATACCGTGTGCCAATGCCGGCCACTCGAGACGCGATGAAACGATCACGATCAGATCGGGCAGGCAGGCAGGCAGGCAGGCAGGTATCATCGAGGCAGGTAGTCGTCGGCACGACGGTGGGGTAAGAGGAGGGCGGGAAGCACATGAGAAGATGTTCCCGGAGGGGGAGAGGGTGAGGAGGTTTGAACGTGCGGCGTGGCCCACGGAACCTTTGTGAAAAATCGTGTTATAACCCTAATTTAATTTTATGGCCGGCATTACGGCGGATTGTGTTGTATATCGGGGCCCGGGCATAATGGCCGTATATGGCCGCGTATAATAATGGTGAAAGAGCGAGCGAGAAAGCAGTGGGAGAGAGGAGTGTACAAACGGATGGATAGAAAGAAGAGAAAGAGAGAGAGAGAGGGAAAGAGGGAGTTGGCAACGAGAAAGGGAATAGGAAAGAGGGCTAATAATCAGTTGTAACGCGAACCGTCGTAAACCGCAAAACAACGAGAATCGAAAGAGGGTGTAGAAGAGAGAAAAAAAGGAAACACGCGACCGGACAGCAGCGACGGCGGCGACGGCGGCGGCGGCGGCGGCTAAGGGGGATTGTATGTTTATATTTAAGGGGTTGGTAAAGGAGAGAGAGTATCATTATCTCAAAAATAGACGGAGGACGATGAAATTTTTTCGTCCGCTTCACTCCTTGAGTCCTCGTTTCGACCCGTGGTTCCCCTCGATAGTCAACATGACCACTTGGCGCTACCAATCGTAAAGCTCTCCCGCCAATCAAGCCGCAACTCGTCCGGTTCGGTACTCCAACTTCCATCTCTCTTTCTCGCGCACTACGTATAAATTATAATTAAAATAATAATCACAAGGGCGAATAAGAGTTGGACGCTGTTTTGTGCGTATCAAAATACTAATAAGTGCGTATTATTATTTTAATTAACAATTATCATTACATTAAACTTTGAACGTTTTGACTCTTCTTCGAGTCATTTTCAACAAAAACACAAAAATATAAAATACGGATTCCAGGTGTGAGAACTGATAAAGTAGAATTAATCACATTGGTCGCAAAGCCGAGTGTAACATTTCGGTTCGTAATCAACCTATAAGTGACAACGCAATCCTTTAAGAATTGTATATGATAGACATTTTCCTTTTTCAATCACTCGCCACTGGAAGCCTGATAACAAAGTCATTGAAAAATTCGCTGATAGTCAAACAGTCTCGGAGTTCCACAATTGGTAAAATAATTAAGTCAAAAAAACAGTCAGAAATTTAAAACTGTTACAAGATGTTGTATAAGCCGTCAAGGTAAAAGAGATTACAATGTCAAATTAAAACGATGTTATATATTAACAAAGTTATACGAATAATAGGACAGAAAAAACAATATTATATAATTTACTTAAAATCAAAATATATGCGTCATCGAGATGTTCCGTGTCAGACTGTAAATTAATGCCATTCTTCTGTTTTTTTATAAACATCATTTCTAACTGTTTTTTTCCGACTGTTTACTAAACGTTTCCCAAAAAATCAGAATCTAAAATCTTCATATCCTCCCAATCAACATGTCGTGATTAAATTGTAGTCTGTGTTCAGTAATTACGGACTGTGTAATGGTATTCCTATTGATGTAGTTACTCTAAAATCCTTGCCTTTAACTGTCTCGACGTCCAATATAAGAAGCGTCACAATTTTTGCAGCATAATTTATATACCACATCTTTATCGATAGTTTTGGGAGGATGTCTTTATGCGCTTTAATAAATTATAATTACACACCGCGAACACGGGACTGAGCAAGTAGACCATTTTTTTCCATTCATTTTTTTCTTTTATCTCGGCGCACACAATAAACTGTCTGTCTTTCTTTCTCTTGCTGCTTCTCTCGATTTTGTCTTCATTTTAATTCGCGTAAACGCCAAACGATCTCTTTCGAATCTTTTTTATTATTCTGTTTGTCAAATTGTTATTAATAATGAATTATCAAACTTTTATTTACATCATTTTTACATATTATTTATTCGACGTAATCTTCTATCAGTATCTTCTCGATTTTTAACGATAATAAATAATTCAATAGATAATTATTAGCTTTTTACTGAACAGATGAAAATTTAATTTAAGAAAAAATTTAAGAATGATTAAATGAAATTTGTAATGTTATGAATAAAGAAAAGAGCGTGCCTATATTTATTATTTATGCCACATAATCTCTTTCAATCCGTGTTTTCCTATCGTCACATCTCTTTATTTTTATTTTCGTCATTATTTTTTTACATTTTATAGCCAACATTTTATAGCACGAAACGTTAATCTGTATTTTTCCAATTTAATTTGTTTTCATATCCAAAGAGACACTGAGAGCATTTAAGACTCGGAATATATGTGATAAATTTTACGTTTTACACTCTCTACTCTCTCTGTCGCAACGCGAGAAGGCGTCCAGTTCTTGCGAACTCTCGATTTCCAGCGCATCGATTGCGGCGACCGTGAAAACGGCCGATAAACTCACCTTGTCGCGACTTCGGATTTTAATATAAACAGAGTGTGAAATTATCATTAAATATGGATAGGCTGTAAAAGATTAGGATAAAATCGGCGCATATAAAGATAAATATAATTAATAATTTTAATCGTTAATTAATCGTTATTGCGTTTTTTGTTAGATAAGTAAAATGAAATATGCCATGTAATAGCAACGTTTTTCTTATTTTACTTATATATTTGCAAGATTATTAAACAAGACATGCATATTAAAAGAATCACCAATTTATATAACATAGAAGGAATTATACTAAGCAAAATTATTATGATATCAAATTTCATATATGGAAGATAATTTGTCACTTGTTCAATAATACTACTACAAAATGCATATATATTCAATTACAGTGCTCGAAATGATTAATATTTAGAAAATAATTGTTACGCAAATATAATAAGTACAAGTGGTTGGTTTTGCAAGTAACAAATAAAATAACAAATAAATTATCCCTTAGTTGCTTCGCCAATGTCCAATGTGTCTCATTGTCAGAGGCTTTCTTCTCTTCTTTTCTTATCCCTTCATTGCTTCTTTTTTGTGGCATCACGCTCGCTCGCGAAAACACGGTTAATCATGTGGTGAACTTCGGTGAATCACTTCGGTGAACCATATGGGATATCTCATACCCTATACTTCATCATAAGTATACTAATTTAGTACGACAGTAATTCTGACTGTCATAACATCGATTCTTGTTCCTTAAGATAAAAATAAAACAAAATAATAAAAAAAGAATAAACTCTTTAATTTTTTAAAACAAAAATAATATTTGATTTTTTTTCACGGAATGATTCGCGGAAGGTTAATTACGATCGCGTGTATACTAATTACACCAGAATACGATGGTATTTTTTACAGCGGTCCCAAACGTTAATGATGCGTGACGCGCATTTTAATAGCGCGACAGAATAATAATATTAAAAATATACAGTCACAGGAAGATACGATCCGCTTGACATCCACAATGTCTCGCAAAGCTCAACGAACGAATAAGACAGAAGATTTTATCAATATATAATACAAATTCCAAATTTGTGTCCTGCAGGGTTGATAAAAAAATTGGTATAGATAAATAATAAGAAATATTTATTAATTGAATGCATCAAGGCAGCCCTCCTTAGCATTTTGATTCCTATTCTAAATAAATAAATCATTWAAAAAAATAATATAAATTTCTATATTTCTAAAATTCTATATTCCTAAATTTGTTCATTTATTTTTTTTATTTTTACTCGTGAATCGCAATTATCCAGTATTTTAAAATAAAACCTATGTTTACTTTTATTTTTACTTGACATCTTATTGTTTGCTCGTCTTATCCCTTTTTTTATATTATTTTTTTGCAAACACGAGTCTCGTATTTATATTCATTGTTAGCATCTATTTGATAAAACATAATAAGTTACTAATCATGTTACATTCGTTACATAATTCCTGGTTCTAATAATCTAATAATTTAATAACCAAATAATTCCAATAATTTCAATAATTGCTAATTCTAAAAATAATAGGAAGAATAAGCATGTTCAACATATTCCAATTGTATGCCATTAAAGATACGCGCTTGCCAATTTGTTGCTGCAAAATATTTAAAAATGAATCCAGACTAAACTAAACAAGGATCAATTCTTCTTTTTTACAATTTCCTGGCAGACCACGAAGTTGCGAGACTATTTGGCATATGACGAACGATTGCGAAAATCCACAGACAGATATGGATAAATGTTGTAAACGCTTTTTCTTTGATGTTTCGAAAAAAGATAGAATGTATTCGTCGATATAAAAAATTTAGGCTCGTTCGTATTCGCGGCGCCATCAATTCTCTTGAAATAAATTTGTTCATTCGTATTCGTTCGCGCTCTTTACTTGATCTGGATTCACTTTTATAAAATAAATTCGAATGAAATGTATTCTTTCTTTGCGCTTCAGATTAATTTCCATGAATATATTTTTATTATCGCGCGTTGAATTTAATACGTTTATTTAAAAAACATAATTTGTTTAATTTATTGGAAAAATATTATATACATTAATTCATTATCACTTTCCTTCATTCTTTGATATTTCGAAAGAAGTAAAATTATTTTAATTCATCAAAAAAGAAACGTAATAATTTTTAATAAATAAAAAATGAGATTAAAAATGATATATTTTCTTGATTTATTAAAATCATATAATTTTATTTGTTATGGAACGTAAAAATATTCAAAAAAATAATAGCAAATTAATTGCCATTTTTCGATCATACAAAATGGAAATTTTCATTCTTCAAAAATGCGAATTTAAGTTTTAAATTTAACTTCTTTAAAATGGAGTAATTAATTTTAAATCGAGTTAAATCGACCATTTGGAAAAGGACTATATAATTTGACGCAATACGGATTGGAATTTATCCATGAAAGTTAAGTTAATGACAGTTAAGAAAGTTGATCCATGTTGCCAACGTCTTCGCCTTCGCCGATGACCTTCCAGCGGCGGTCCAAGAGCATCCTCTCGTCGGGAGAAGGAAACCGTATTGCCACGAAATTACTATAATACATCGCTCAATATCGGCGATGGGACAAGAGAACCGCGTATATTCCGTTATTATTATTGATCGGCTCGAAACGATATTAAAGTGGCTAGGGGGATCACTCTCTATGTTTACGCCGGTTCGCCCGAAAAACCATGAAATTACTGATAATCGGCGTAAGCGGCCGCCATGCGGCAACGACGCGTCTTAAACAATAACCCCTAGCGCTATAATCACCTCTCTCCCTCTGCCCCCTCCATAATTCTGTATACTCGCAAATGTTCATTTCCTGCCTTTCTCTGGCTTTTTAATTCTGATTTTATACATTCGAATTTCTGATTATTTAGTTTTACACCTGTGCTTGAAACACGTTTTTAAAATTTTAAATTTCTTCAGAGCAATGAGACCTGAACGCTAACATGTTGTAACTTCCTCGTTCGTGATTGATTTTATATTTGTGCAAGCTTTGATTTTCGAGACTTGATAATATAAGTACTGAAGCTAACAGCGATAACATGACAGAACATGTCTCTATTCGAAAAAAAATAATGTTATCGTGCATTATGATATTGAGCTTCGCTTGTTAGTCATATCAATATAATTTTCATTTGGATATTATCGCGATGCTTTTTATTTCTCTCATATCGATTTCAATATTGTGACTGCATTCATGAAAAAGAGTCTGGATGTGTCAGTACGCGGAAAGAACGATTTTGCTGAAGGCAAAACTAAAATTTTGAATACAGATTTGAAAATAATTTTGTTGGACCATCAAAATAATTTTGGAACCAATATTGAGCAATGCTGCAAAACATTTTGATATTCTAATAACTAGTTTGAGCGTTCTATATAATTTTCTAATCTTTTTGACAGTTCAACAAAATTACTTTTCTAATCTATATCCAACTAAATTTTTTTTTTCAGAAAAACCGTTTTTTTCCGTGTAAATAAATCAAGAAAATGAATTATATTTTGAACTATATTTTCTTGATTTATTAAGATCACATAATTATTCAATCACTGATCACGGCCAATGTGACTTCGGTAAATGCAGATTTCATTATCGTAATTACTCGAAAGAAATCTCTTTATTTATGGAAACGAATAAACATCAAAACGCTTTTCTACGTAGCGCTATATTTTGAAAGTCATAAAAAAGTAAAGAGTATCATCCTGCAGTCAACGGAGATCAACGGAATACAGCACGATCACAATTTCTAAGTTTGATCGAGAGAAAAAGGCATTGCTACTTTCTTCAAGTCATACAAAAACAGGGTCGCATCACGCGTCGGATCCTTACGAGCGATCCCTTTTCCTCGATCACGAGGGAGTAACTCGGGGAAAATAAGGTGAGGGAAGGAAAAAGTGGCGCGAGAGAGGAGAGCAAGGATACGTCGTGCGTGTACACGCGTATTCCCGCGAGCGAACAAGGCGGCAGGGTCAGGTCGGGTGTAGGCAGGAGTTCGACTTCGGCTGCCGGCCGCCGTAAAAACGTCAATTAAAGTGTTTTATTTGATCCTTCGTTAGAACGTTGAAATGGAATTTTGATTTATGGCTGCACCGCTCTGTCTTTCTCTCTCTCCCCCCTCTCTTTCTCTCTCTCTCTCTCTCTCTCTCTCTGCTCTGGGTCTTCGTATATGAGAGCGGGGAGTGCGTCCGCGCGCATACGCGTAAATAAAATAAATAGGAGGCTATAATTAGTCGGCGGGTACCGGCCAGCCACTCCATCGCGATCGGTATACACGACCGGTTTTGTGGGCTCGGTTAAGTTCGACAAACAAATTCCACGACTCGTTTTACGCCGATCCTCAGAAAATTCAGCGAGCGAGAAGCACGACATGCCTGACACTCGACCTGCGAGGATATCGGACCGAATCTCGGACCTATACTCTCTTGATTTTGTTGGCTCTCGAGTCGCTATTTCTCTTGAGCAAAGCATTAATTCTGATTTCTCTCGTTCGAAAGCGGCGAAACGCAGATGATTGAGAATGCACTTAAGATATTAATTACAACAGAACAGAATATTCGTCATTAATAATAAGTTTTGTATTTTACGCGATAACAGATAATGAAAGCAATTTAACTTCTAAAATCTTTTAACTACAACTTTAATTTAATATTTATGCACACATTTCAATTATTCCAGATATGATAAATGTTTGAATAAAATTATGGTTGCAGAAAATTATGAATATAATTTTAAAATTTTCTAATAAACACACATGGAGAGAATAGTTGCTGAAATATCTAAAAATTTTGCTAGATACAGTTCTAAAAATAATTTTATTGGACCTTCAAAATAATTATGTAGAACGCTTAAGCATGATAACAATGCTGCAAAAAGTTTTAACATTTTAGCTACCAAACTGGTTCGAACGTCATACATAATTATTTTGATGGCCCAAAATTATTTTCAGCTCAGAAGATTCAAAATTCTATTTTACAAAGAGAAATTTGCGAAAATCGGTCTGTATTTAACTAAATTTTTAATTTACTTCAGCAAAACCGATCTTTCCGCGCATTTATCAGTCAGAAAATAAAATTTTATTATTATTCCTTTAAATTTCCGATGCCCCAATTCAAAGTTTAATTCTTTAATGCTCTTTGATTTTTAATCATTAAATAGATGATTCTGTAATTACAGCATCGGACAATCCAAGGTATGACATCTTTTAATTCGTACAAATTTTGTCTGAACTTAAATTTCTAGATAAGTTAAGAAATACACAGAAATGTCTACTCATTTTATATGCACGATCATTACTTATTACATTACTCTGTATTACGTAAATTTTTCAACAGCTGCTGCGAAAAAGTTTTTCAACAATGAGGATGAGAAGGAGAAATTTGCGAATATCGATCATAAAGGACAACGCGCGCGAATGGGAAATCGATCGTCCTGCGTAAATTTTGTATCACCGAGACGTCCCATCCCTGTGGAATTCTTGCGCGCGTCCGTCGCGTATCGATCGATTTATTATCGCGCGAAACGGCGCGCATTCAGGAGGACCGCGGGCGGGCGAAATAACGCGCGCGGCGCGAGCGAATGACCGAGTTAAGTGAAGAAGAGTCGCACCAGCCGTCCCGCCAGCCGGCCGTCCGAATGTTATTGTTTATTGTGGCCGAACGACAGCTTGATTTATCATGCGAGCCGCTCACATCCATGTGTGAAATAGTGGCATAATCCCGTTGATTTGTGGCGACCATTGTTCGCATCGGCACTCCGCTGAAGGTTTTTTTTCTGTTTTTTTTTTTTTTTGTTGTTGTTGTCCTTTTTGCTTTATTTCGGATTATTGTCTCTTTCGCGTCGTTCCGATGATTTCCGTTTTTCGCTCGTCGCTTCGCGCGAGACGCGTTTAAAGGTCGCATTAAATTGAATGCGGTCGATTGTGGCTGAAATTTCGACCTCGTCAAACAAGATCTGCCAAATAGACATAAAGGTCATGCATTAGCGAAAAATTTTGCTGGAATGAAATTAACGAAGCCTTTTTTTTTAGTAAAAGAGATAAGATAATTTAGTAGTAAAGAGATAAGGAAAGAAACACTTCATTTTGTTCATTAAATACAAAGTGCGATAATGAATATCTGTTTCTTTCTCCCTTTCTTTCTCGTAAAACATTTAATGTCTTTGAATATAAATTATCAGAGTCGTCACTTTATCACTTTATGCATTGATAATCACAGTATTATGTCGAATCATCGCTAAATATCATCTTGATCTCAGACCTTTGAAATTCAAAATGTCAGCACCGCTGTAAAGAATGTTTTCATCGTCTTTCTTAAATTGATATATTTGATCAAAAGTTTTCTAGCAACTAAGAGAAACAACTAAGAGGTTCGGATAAAGGAATTATTAATTGTCCAGATTTTCATTTTTATGATGAAATTTTTATAAATTAAATTGTTCTTATTATTTTTTAATGTATTTGTTATTTTCTTGTGTGAATAAGAAAATTGTTTCGAATTGTTTTCTCTCTTTTTCTCCTCTTTCCCATTTCCTTTCTCTCTCTCTCTCTCTCTCTCTCTCTCTCTCTCTCTCTCTCTCTCTCTCTCTCTCTCTCTCTCTCTCTCTCTCTCTCTGGCTTGCTATTTACTTTAACGATATATCTTATAAATATAAATTTATTCAAAAATTTTAGGGATATATTAATTAATAATGTTTCTCTCCTTAAATGCGTCAAGTTTGTTTCAAATAATTTGCTATTTAAAATTTTACGTTTATTTCACTCTATTATCTATTTTTTCATATAAAAAGGGAAAGTCTAACCGATTTGGACATCAATTGACGTTATATTGACTGATGGCGTTGGAAATGCAGAGACGCGAACTACGAAATAATCGAATGGATCGCGCATGGAGTCTGATTCCGTCGTTTTACGAGGTGCTAAACGTGAAAGCGTTTTCTTGCCGACAAACGCTTTCTGGTTTCTGCCATCGGAGATTTTCCTTTGATTTCTTTTTCACCGACATCGCATCGACATTTCCGGGCGCCATGATCGCGGTGGCGTTGCTTAATTTCCCAATTAGTATTCGGCGCACTGATAAATTGTCGGGATAACGCGATAATGATAGAGCGACGTCGAATAAAAGGAAATGCACCGTTATATCTCGATGATAGATGCTAGACATTATCGTTGCCGAGATCTCGGCCGAGAATTTTCCCTGACAATGTGAAACGCGTATATCGCGCGCAAAGTGCGTTTTCGAGGCATTTATGAAATATGTCGAAATCAATTCGGCAATAATTACGAATCGTCTAATAACCGCGCGCTTTCAATCGTCAGCTGGTTTTCTCCGTACATCTTTTTTCTTCCTTTTCCTTTTTTTTTTGCGTACGGGAATGCGACTGGCACGCGGAAAATAATATGCAAGAAAGATCGCGATTAACGCTTTCACGACCGAGGAAGTCGGGGAGTTTTATAAAGATAACGTGTCCGGTTTCACGTGAGGGGGAGTCAATAAACGTGGCGAATGTAGGCGTAGCATCAAACAAATTTATTGCGCGAAAGATATATAATCATCGCATATTTATCACTGTATGTTTGAATGTTCAGGTCTCTAAAGAGAAACGATGCCGAAAATGTTGAAACTCGCGCGAGAATGTATGCTTTGAAGAAAAAGAATTATTTGCTACGCAATAATATTTCTCGACTTCGCGCGTCCAAGATGTCAATGATTATTTGTGGAAATGTATAGCTAAAAAAATTCATTCTTTTTTTGTAACACCGAGTCTATAACATGTATAAAGTAAGTAAAGTATAAGTTCGAACATGATATAATTCCGAGCGAAATAAGATTTCGAAAAATAAATTTTGAAAGAAAATATTCGAGACCTGTTCGAAGAAACGTCTATTTGTGAAACGATTAATAAACCTAAAAGAGGGAAGAAAATAATGAATGCAAAAATAGAATGCAACAATAAAACTCAGATCAAGCAAAGAGAATCGATGTCAACAATTACAAATAAAGATGATGCACGATTCATTGAACAATTGCAGGATCCATGTTGAAAGGTGACTGGATACAATGCCAATCGTATAACGCCTGACATCACAAAGTGTAGGCGCTAAAAGGAAAAACCGTTTTATTTGTGAGAAAGTCAGTAATTATATTCACTCCCCTCTCCCATGCAAAATTATACTACGGTATATTTTCAGACAATTTTTTGAAATAAAAAAAATCACAATTTTGATCATATCAATAATAATTCCTTTTTTATATTGATATGTTAACCAATTCAAATTATAAATTTTTTAATTACACTAGAGTTTAAATGTTTAATTCAAAAAATTTATTGTGTTCAAAAAATAAAAATATGTTAAGAGTTTAAAAAATTATACTACCTTACTCTATAATTGAATGCTTTTTAGATACCGGTGAGATTCAAAGGTAATTGTTGTTCTAAAGAACAATCGATTACGCCGAATTAGGATATCGCGTGGTATATAGGCGGCGAGCCGAAAAAGCCCGGGTAGCAAGCAGTTCTCCTCTCGGTAAATATCTTGTTCTCTCGTAGGTAAGTAGCCGCGTGGTCATCAATAAGCCGACCTACTATACCTCTTACGCGGACGAGTATTATGGCGCGAAACGGCGGGCGGTCCCTTCCGTTTGACGAGAGCCATTCATCCTCATCCACCTACGACGATACCCACACATCCGAGCGGCGGTAACACGCACGCGCGCACGCGTGTTCTTCCATTGTGCATCCATCTATCACGTGTCAGAAGTAACGCGGCTTAGGTGGGTCGATCGGGGCCGAAGGTAGAGGCCCTGTATACATCCTCGAAGTCGCACTGGCAAACTCGTCGATCAGACCTGTCGCTAAATGCACGGGGAAACACTCGCGAGTAAGCAAATGTGAGTAAACAACGGTAGATTTATGACAGCTGCCGAAGTGCCGATCTCGCGATTAGATTGGCTTTTTGACAACTTTTATCGAATTGAACATATTATTTTATTTCATTTTTAAACGTGGCTTATAAATCAAATCTGCGAAACGATTAAGGTATTCAAATATTAGATTTTAAAGAAATAATCATATAATGTCATTTGAATAATTAATCTTCATAATCGGATATGTTATTAAAATCGTGATTATTTAATGTTAATTGTAAATTACCGAAGAAAAATATATGAAATATTTTTTCCTAAAATTTTCAAGAGTCTGATGTATAGATAATTAAAGAAGTACGATTTTTATGTGTAATTTATAAAAATATAAGATACTAAGAGATCAATTCTGATAAAGACTAAAACTTTATATACAATTACGATTTTCGGTATTTCGATTACAATTTTTGGTATTCACGTCTAATTCGTGTCTCTGCAGACGTAGCAAAACGCATAACATCGCATTGCGTTAACGGAATATTCAACCTTAGCTGCCGGCGTTGTCCCTGACGCGGAAGGGCCTCTAGTGGCAGGAAACTCAGGGCCCTTTGGCGATGACCTGCCAACGGCTCGCGCATTAGCTCGACAGATAGCGGTGCCTAATCGGGCCTCATAAATTACCAAATTAATATCCCGCGTTGCCGACGCCAGGCTATCCGTCAGGTGTCAGCCACGGTGCAGATAGCAGCCGCCTCCACCTACCGCTCTCCGTCTCCCTGTACCATCCTCTAACGTCATCTTCCGCGCTTGTTACTGACGGACGGACATTCTCTTAACGAACGTCCGCGTGGAGAACGACGTGACGACACCGCGAGAAGTGTGAAAATACTCTTGGCCAATAACAGAGTTAATCATTTAATTGCGATTACACATATGTATAATTATATACATCTTAGATATTTAAATATTTAGCTTTAACACAGAGAATAAAAAACAGAATGACCTCGAATCGTTAATGGATCATTAAAAGAGAAAAATGTAAATTTAAAATTCTAATTTTTTTTAACAGCTAACTAAGATTCCAGCAGAGGTAATTGCAATCTTTAATTAAAATTTTGTTAAAATAATAGTATATCTAAATAATCTTTCATTGTTATGGCGATTTTTATTAGTGATATACCACACACACTCTCTGTCTCTCTCTCTCTCTCTCTCATATCTTCTTTGAAAATTAACGTTTATATAATAATATTAAAATTGTTTGGAGCAGAGTGTTACTCGACGAAAATGGCTCATCGGCGAATAGCGAGCTCACGTCACATTGGTTTGAAATTAACGGCGAGAGTAGCTCTACGCCGGACCACTAAGGCTTAAAGGTTTCTATCAATCTTAAGTTGCCGACGACAGGCCATCCGTCCAAAGCCAGCAACACACTGAAGTAGCCATCTCTCCATCTACCGCTTTCTATACCACGCTCCAACGTCATCTTCCGCCTCTGCCGGTGACGTTCGAAGTTCTGCGAGCGAGCGTTCTCCGCTACACGCATATTACAGCGCGATGCATGAAAGCTCCGCCGAAGTTGCGCGGTGAAAAAAACGAAAAGAAAGAAAATCGCCGGCTCTCGCCGTTTCCGATGCGTCGCGCGCTCCGACATGCGAAAGATGACGGACAAATTACTCTTTCATTAACGAGTCGACCTAATACTCGATACGAGAGCGAGCGGCATTAACAAAAGGTGCTTAAAGGCGCCCGTCAATCTCGAGTCGCGAACATCCGAACATCCATCAGCTTTCAGACACACGCTGCGGTTTCTACGTATCAGAGCTGCTGCCTCCCTGCGAAACGCGCGCTCTCACATTTTCTACGGCCAGATCAATATCCACGGTGCAACAATATACTCAATCATATCTTTTCTCATACATTCTCGGTGATTTAGTTTCGGATATCAGTTTCAAGAAAAACTTGATCGATTATAAATTAATCCATCAGCGATATCTCTACCTTCACATATTGCTTCTGTCGTTGATATCGAATAGTTTTTCTTTCGCGTCNCCCCCCCCCCCCCCAATTAACATCACTAATCGATTTCAATTTTATTTCACGACTGCGACACGAGTATGCGATAGAAATACTATTTTCATCTGGAAAACGCGAGTCTGACTCTACCGACTCTACATTTTTTTTAACCCTCAATGTACGATCATGGGTCGTCCGAGCCAAGGTTACTTTCTGAAATTTCTAGAGGGCCTGAACACATAGCAATCTCTATTGGATAAGTAAAAAAAGTTTATGGTAGAGCTAAACTGTGAGCACAGGGATGACGTGCTGCGTCAGTACTGTTCCGAATGCCGAAGGATCAAAATCTGTTGCAGACGTTTTTGACTCAAGATCGGATATTTCGTAAGTAAAAATGAAATTTTTTCAAAACGCGTTTTTTGTTAAATTTTTGAATTTTAAGTGATTTTAAATGTATTTGTATATTTGCAAGGCTTGGAATAAAAAAATATGGCTACCAAGAGCTTAAAAAGTTTTTCGTATTCGCTGTATCCTCATGTTACTCCATATTTCAGTGCATTATTTTCAATTCAAAGGTGTATCAATCAATTTTTTATGAAAATTCAAAAAAATTTAGAAAAAAGTATTTTTTTTACTTTATGTATCTTTTTCTCCGTTTTATTTCATTTAAAAATAGTTTATTTTCAAATTACAAAATAGATATTCTATTTTAATCTATTGTACTGACGCTATTGTACTATTTTTTTTCTTAAAGTACATCTTTTTTCCTTTTAAAAACCATTGTTCTTTTTTTTAAGAATTTTTTATCTACTTTAGAATTTTTTGAAAATTTCTTGTTTTTTTTATTTTTTGTCATATTTGCTAAAAAATAATAATTGAAAATTTGTTTTTTACTAAATTTAACGATGGTTTCTTAAAATAGAATGTTTAAAGTGTATACAAATTTTTTCGAATTTTTTTAAATATATTAACATTTTTAAAAAAGCTTAAAACGAAAACAACTCATGATCGGACAATTAAGATGCCGAAAAACATATACATTGAGGGTTAAAGCTATGACATCCTTCTCGATTGTTGAACGATATTCAAGCTATGTATCTGCCCTGCGCGGAGAACGAAAGGTGCTTAAAGCGTCAACCTTGAGTACGATTGATAGACAAAGTATCGCGGGCGACCAGGAAAGACACTCGCTCATGTACGTATGTGAACCGACGCGAGGGGACCACCCAGGGTGTCCCGGTGTCCTACACAAACTAACGGCGCTCGCAGGTATGCGGGAATACGTTGTCTCGTCAGCTCGCGTCCACTCCCGCTTCTTCCGCCTCCTCCGTCGTTATTCGTTACGTTGAAGTCACCCACGCATCATGTATAAACGCATAGAAGAGAAGCACGATAGAAAGGTATCTGCGTATTCACAGGTCATTATGTCGCTATTCCACGACGTTAGGATATTAACTGTAGCTGCAGGTAAATCTTGAGATAACTTACGGCAATCGTAACGTAATCTAACTTGTTGCGACGCACCGTATTTGATCTTCCATAGTTGAGTCTCGAACAGGTTACGAATTATTTTCTTATCGAGCATACAACCTCGCAAGACGCGTCGTGAGTAACAAAGAGACTTATTATTTTAAGTACTCTATTAAAATATAATTTTATGTACACCAGTATATTTTGATCGTTGCCTCTGTTGTGTGCGATTTTTTATGCCGCATTGACGACGTTTGCTCCTGCGTCATTTATCATTGAAGGTTTTTACTTACGATAACGACAATACAAATATAAATTGACGATAATTAATTTTGTATATACCAGATAATTATAAAATGCACACCATTTGAATTACAGCTGTCATTGCCGCAAGTGATGAGTATTTTTAAATTATTCAAAGTCCTATATACGTCGTTATAAACCGTTGGTCGTAAGCAAATTTAACGATGTGATTATCATCTAACTCCGACTCATTTCTAATAATGACTGTACTAAATCTTGCAATTGATCGATAATTCTATGGAGCGACCAGTGAATTTTAAATCTACTGATGCTAGTTTTGTGAGAATTGTTTATGAATTCATACTCTTGTGAATCATCGTTTTGAAATGATATTGACGTTGAATAGCGCGATTTCTGCTTAACAGATCTGATTTGCATAGCTTTTATCCCTAATTAATTTTAATAATTTTGCGATATATCCCTGACTGCTCAGCGTAAATTTGCGTAATGCCGATGACGCCTAAATAAAAGAACAAATGCATCGACAAGTATTACTCTGTTTTCAAAATACTTACGTCTTCGACTTCTCGCGTGAGACGCGATTGTATATCAGATGGAGGTCCCGACGGAGTGGCAGCGCGTCGTGGCGAGGAGGTAGCCAGAAGGTGGGAGGCCAAGTTGGTGGAGAACTCAAGAGGATCGACGCGGGAGAGGAGGAGGTGCGCCGCGAAAGAAGGGGCAAGAACCGCTTACGAATTACGCGACGGGCAGCCAGCTACACAAACCGGCTCCGGGCTACCTCTATGCGACACGGCTGCCAATTAGCGAACTGACATCGACCTGACTGACCACCGTGCACTGCCGACCGGTCGTTTCTTCGGCTCCTTCGAGATTTCGCGTTCTACCATCACACCGTCATCATCACCATCTTCTTCTTTTTCTCCTCCTCCTCCTCCTTCTCTTCTCGTCATCAACGTCCGGGCGCACTTTTTTTTGTTCCGTTTTCGTGTCCCTTTCAATTTTTCTGATGTTACGCTCTCGTCACCGCGTCGACGGGTGTATGATCGCCGAGGTGTCGCGGCGCCCGTCGAGTCAAGGCTTTTTACGTGCGTGCCATCAAAATGCGGGGCCCGATTCGGGTCCGGACTTTCCATGGGTCCGACAGCCGACGTGACCGGACAACGGATGCGCGTGCATTCTGAATAAATCTCTAAACGGTTTCGGCTATTAGAATCTATATTAGTATGCTTGTATGTTAGTATGTTAATGTGTTAGTAGCGAGATTAGAGACTGCTCTATTTTTTATTTTAATGCACTCAGATTTTTAGTTGTACATGGTAGACGATGATCGCGTCGCAGAGCAACAGAATATGCAGAACCTTCTACCTCTTCCGCTTTTAATTCGCCAGCATATATTTTCGATGCAAGAGACACGTACTGCTATAACGTTACAGAATTTGCGACATTCTAACCAAGTTACAGATACTTTGGGTGCTCATTACACCTCCAAAAATACGCGCGTGCGTGTATGTATATATATATATATATTTTTTTTTAATTCCCCAATTAATGCGGCCTAAATTATATTTGCATTGAAAGTTACAAAATAAATATTTTAGAACTTTAGGCCGAAGTTGTTCCCTTAAATATCTTCTTTTAAATGTGCGCAAAATGCAAATGCTGGGATTGCTCGCTTGAATAAATTACAATGCGCATCTCCAAAGTTGCAATGCTTATACGAAGAATTTAATTAAAAGTCACTCTTCAAATCCACTCCCGAATCAATGAGAGGTCCGGATTGGCTTGGTCGAATAATCAGCACCGTGCGTAATTATCGCTCCGCGTTTCGCACGAAAATGCAATAAAAAACGATCGCGCGTTTAATAAATTGTTTCCGCAGAACGCTCGGCTAAAATCGACGATATCGGATCGGGCCCGGATCGACAAGTTTTCTCGGCAAAAGCGCGACACCTTGCGCCGGCAAAAACGGTAATAAAGAAGATACAGTCGACGGAGCAGCGATAGTGCGTTTCGTTCAATCGATTCGGTCTCCTCCGAAGCAGAAGTCGCTTTATGAATATTAACCACCCTCAGTTTTGCGAGAGTCCGCGATAATTGTTTCCCCGCTCATTACGTGGCGCGTGAGGAGGTATTTACGCGATTCGATCGTACCTTCTCGCGCTGAAAAAGGGGGAAGAGGGGCGCGCACAATGGGCATAAATAAGCTTAATTCGCACAGGGTCGCATTCGCGCCTTCGGCGTCACGCCGCGCACCTTTCGGGAACGGCCGTCGGGACGCGGTTAAGTAATTGACCGTTACATATGTAATTTACTATGCGCGTACCACGCACGACCTCGACGCTCCGAGGAACCCCGAGACAGCGGTACATTTATACCATCGGATCGATGCCGCTTTCGACGACGGGAGTATGGGATACTTTGGCTCGATCATGTATCGATATCCGCAGCGTACGTCGCCGCGAGAATAATTATTACATACGTCAGTCGGCATTATATTCGTCGCTTTCTAAAAGGCCAGTGAAAATTTCGTGCGCAGCCGTTACTTCTTTCTCTCTTCCTCTCTCCGTCCTCTCCTTCTCCACCGACGTCGATTTTTTTTTTTCTTCGTCTCCGTTGTTTTTTTCGATGCCGATGCAGCTGCACGCTTTTCAGTGGTGGGCTCGCGTCACGTCGCATTACGGAATGATATTTGCTAATTGAGCACGAAGATAAAACGACAACAGGGGCCGGCTAATAACCGGCCCCGCCGTCCCAACTCCTCCATCCCCTTCGTCCCATCGCTCTTTTCTCTCTCCCTCCCCCTCTCCTTTTCCCTTTTGCACGCGCGGGTCGACTCCCGCGGGAACGAATAATCATACCGTTGAACCACGTCGCACCTAGCTGCGACACTTCGGGATACTATGGGGCTCCCGTCCCCGACTATCTCCGCGTTTTATCGGTTCGTTTTCTCGTGGTACACTCGCCCCCTAACTAGCTGCATGAAAAACGCGCGGTCCATGCTCAGTTCGCAACGTGAATGCGCATCTCGATAATAAATGCGGAGAAACGCGAAAATTTTACGGTAAATGCGCGGGGAAAATCTTTGTAGATCTCTAGAAGCGTAGATAATCGCTTCTTCCTTCAACGACTTCCTTACTGTAAATAATGACGTAAAAAGGCTTTACGATGCCTAGTTATATCGTTCGAATCTCCGTCTCAAAGGCAATTTTATTTCTGCAAATGATTAGTTTGCAGACCGCACGTGCTGCAAAGGCACTGCGACGAAGCACGCGATAGATATCGCGATCGTATGAATCTATAAATTATTGACTTAAATGGGTCACGGATCGAACAAGACACCGAGTGTCTGCGTTAGAAACGAGTAAGCGCGCATAAAATGAATGAAGCGGAAGTCAGCGCGCGCATCGTTATCAGCACGTCGTTTTTAGTCCTGCGAACTCATCTACGCGCCGTTTAATTATAATTGCTTCTTTCAAATACGCGAAAACGTGGGCGTTGTTCGCGATTATTCCGCGCGCTCGAGAGATATCACCATGCTTCACCTTGTTAGGTGAGGAATATTAATGTTTCATAAAGGCGAAAGTTCAAAATGTAAGCGAAAATAGAACAAAAGAAAAAATATTTATACATTAAATATTTATAGATGCCAGATGAGCTGATTTATGAAGATCGATTATTGAAGCGATACAGTTTCTCACTGACAGACCGTTAAAAAAACATATTCCTGAATTCGATGTTATTTTTTTCGAATTAGTGTATACATTCTTTATATGAACTTTGCAGTGTGATCGTTGTTCTTAAAAATATTTCACAGTAACATTTAAAACGTGCGCCTTCACGTTCAAACCTGAGAAATGCTAACGACATTTAACTCAAAAAACATGTCGCGAGTCACAACGCAAAATGCACAGTCTTAACCGATTTAAACTTTCATGATGCATTACGAATACGTCAATCGCGCGACGGTGAATTAATGCCATTTTACTTAACTATGCCGTCCATACTTGAACCGACAGGCGCCGAGAGTCGCTACGGTCCTGGGGCGATAATAAAAATGAGAGGAGCGAGAAGCGTGTTGCTCGATCTGACGGCTGATGGAGACGTCTTCGTTCCAGACAGACGCCTCGGACGTTCGCGACGTTTGATCGACAGTTTCTTTCCTCCTTTCGCATGCGTCGCGCCCGATCAAGTTCTCTACTTTCACCTCTCTCCCTCCATCTTTCCTTCTCTTTCTCTCCCGTCCCACTTTCGTTCCCCTTGTTCTCCTTCTCTTCCAGCACCTTCTCATCTCCTTCTCGCGCAATCTCCAGTCTCTTCCGAAGTCCGAAGGAGGCACTTCGCGCCCCGCCGTCGTCATTCGTGTTTTTGTCGAGGCGCCTATAAATAGGTTTACCGCGCAGCGCCTTTGGACCAGCCGGGGCCAGCTTCCTCGCGTCACACGGTCGTCATAAGATCCAAGGTCGCGTCACCGACAGACTCGAGATCGCCCTTTGTCTCGAGTCTCGAGCAGACCGCTCGAGGAGTTTGGACGACCGCGTGACGTTAATGCAATCGTTGGGTCTGATTTGTGAACTCTCCGCGAATATAATTTAGATTTTCCACTCTGTAAAAATTTTAATTCTCCATCATGTTGAATCGCATATAGGTGTTCTCCGTGGATTTACATATAATTAATTCATTTCATTTCTTTTGTACATATATTAATTCGACATTGGATGGGTACGGCCTAATCATTTGGCGATTCAAACTTTGTTTTTTTTTTGCTGAACACCGGTTGAGATATTTTTAATATTATGTATGGCTTTCAAATGAAATTTGTGGAGTTTCTATCAGTATATTTGGAAACTGGGAAAGATATACTTTAACTTTACTGGAATTAGACAATAGTGGTAGTATTCAAGAGCATACTTCTTGGCAAATATTAAATTTATAAGAAGAAAAACACACATTCGTAGACTCTGTATAAAGATTTTTTTCAAACACAATTACGATGCATGCATCTACATCTCTGGCATTTTATTGAAATACCTGCAAATAGATTTCGTGTTGATAATTAACTACGCGTTATAATTTGCTGTCATTATCTCCTTATTAACAGTCTTATTAATAATTATTATAATTCATTGCGCTTTACTGCACTATTCATTTCATAAATTTTAAGAATCCTGTTAACTGGCATATTAAAGTATATTATTAAGAATGATCGTTTTCTCGCCGCTAATTTGTTCTGTTTAGTTGCTTATAAGTATTCGATACAAATCTTGCATAACGACAGATTGCAAAAGAGCATTCCACTTAAGAAAGAAATCTAATGCTGCAGTCGTGTGATCAACTTTCTACTTTATTATCATGTCGAAATACCTGCGATTTATTAGTATTTTAATAAATGTTCTAAGAGCAATATAGTTTCTTATCAAACGTAATATAATTATATCGTTAAACCTGGCGAAACACGTTTGAGGATTCAAAAGTGGGACAGAAATACGAACGATTCACTTTCGCGCGAGAGTAATACATTTCTCGGCATCATCGTGAACGGTGAAAAACATGCCCGATGAGAACAGCAGTTTACGGAGCGGATTTTAAACGCGTCGGTTATTAAGAATTTACTTCCCTAAATTTTCGACGAAAACGACGCGTTTCTATCACGCGGTGCTATCTGCCTCAATGCCATGCCGTCGTCTTTTAACCTGTCGTGAAATGGGAACGTTGATGCTGCCTCCTGTTTCATTCAAAATCCTTCCACGGGAGAGATAGAAGAGCTCCTCCTCCCGCTATCTTTCCCCACCGTCTCAGAAAATCCGGAATGCCCGATAATCATCGGTAAATCACCCGTGTCGGTGTGGGTGCGTCCCATCAGAACGCATACACGCGCGTTCTTACCTGTGCGCGTCCACAACGCGGGTCAATCTTTATGGCAGACATAACTCGCCTGATTTCACTGGAGATTATCTCGTTATTTATTGGAAAGGTAGACACGATGTCCGCAAGATGCCCGAAAAACCTCCTCTTCATCGTCCTCTTCTTTCACCTCCTCTTAATCGTTCACTTATTATCTCAAATGCGTATATTCAGCGACAGGTAGGAGCCGATCGCGAATGATTCACATTGACGCGGAGCTGTGAGTAAAGGCTACTGTTTTGTCACTACGGTTTTTACACTCGACGGGGAAACTCGCTTCAGTTTATCATAATTATTTTTAATCGCGCGTATTATAAATTTCGGCGGAACGAAATGTACCGCGCCTAATGGTGCGGCCAGACTATGTGCAATTCATGATTCGTGACACTTCAAAACTCTCAATTTTCTATTCATATAAAATTTGCAAACAATGCAAATGGATATATTCGTCGAATTTGCACTCGTCGTTTAATATTCGTGTCATTTCGCTAGCAGAGCGGTTTTTTTTGACGAAATCAAAGGACGCGAATCACCACGAATCGCGCATAGTCTGGCCATAAGACGTGGAACGTCATGCGAGATTTCGAGGAATTCGAATCTAAATTACTTCTTGTAAAAATAACATAGCTCACGAATTAGGAAGAATTAATGATATAAATTGAAGTATAAAAAAATCAAATTATACATTATATATTATATAGTAATTATAAATTATTTGCATACATTTTTATAATTAATATTGAATTTGGACATTATTGATCTTGTTATCGAGATATTCTTTACAATTTTAAATTGAGTCCCAATACGTGAACTATTATAATCATTGCGAGACAAAGATTTTTCGAAATCATCGCGTTCGATTGTATTCGGAACATTTCAAAAAATGACCGCGCGAATACGCCTGGCAGACAAGGTCTCCTGTTCGTACTTAGGTAAACACCAGGCGTTAATTCTCATAACGGAAACTTCCTAAACACGAAGTTACGCATGCAGTTCTACGGGCCGCGCAGAAGCCGTTGGGGGGATGAACGAGACGAGGCGCGAGGAAAACGACGAGGGTGGCTTTCGCGTGTTATACGTGCCTAAGACATCGTTGGTATCCTGGGGGGGAAGGGGGATGCGAGGTTCGGTGCGGGGATGCGGAGGGATGGACGAGAGCGGAGAATGCAGGCTGCACAACTTGATAATAATAAACTGAAAAAGGAGCAAAGGGCGTTATTTTAAAAGGGAAATGCAGCGCCGCATTTTTATGTCTTCGCCAGAACTTTTCATCTCCCGTGCCTGCGCTAAAAGGTATCGCGCGCGGGGGCGGCGGAGCGACCTGCGAGATGGGAGGCGAGAGGGCGACGCGGCAACGGCCGGCACGTGGAAGACAAGATGAAGAGGAGGATGTAGGAGAGACAAGGCGAAGAGACGAGGAGGGACCGGGGGCCGTCAGGGGAAGCTAAAACGCGGAATGAAACGGCAGACTGCCGCTGATGAAATTCATAATTTAGATCCAATGCGCTCTCTGTACCTCGTTTAGAATACACTGCTATTTATAGTCGAAATTTTCCTTCGGCGCGATCTCGTCCTGCCCGTCTATCCCCGCAAAAGAACGCAGATCCATCCCTCGCCTAGCACTCTTCCTCTCGCCTTTCCCTCAGATTTCCTCAGACAGGACTACGCGCGCCACGTGGATTCGAAACCGTGCTATGAAGAAGATAGATGTTCTATATGACTGCGAATTATCGAGTTGTATGAATATATTAGAGGATATATTCGAGAGAAGCGTATCACATCCTTACTTTAAAAGTGACACAACTCAAGAAACGTGATTTTCGAGTTCATTACCGTAAATGAATTAGATAAACTTTACCCTATCAATCATCAAAAGTGAAGTTAACTTTATAAAAATGTCGTCAAAATTGTCACAAATCAAAAAGGATGGTTTTTTTTACAGGTTGTGAAGCGAAAACAACAAAAATGATATTGGATTATTTTAAGAATATTCTTTTTTATTCTTTAATTAATCAATAATTTTCTGTCAAATTAAAAAATAGTTTTTTCTTTTCTGGAAAATTTAATTTTTTTAATTGTGTCACTTTTGAAATAAAGATGCGATTCTTTCTCTCGAAGAAATCTGAGAGATGGTAAACGGTAAATAAATCACGAGATTAATTATTGGAATTGGAATTAGGTAGGATTAAGCAAACGGTAAACTTTTGCGGTACCGATTGCTCACGCGATAAACTAATTTACAAGATCAAATATGCAGATGCATCCGCTTAAACATGGCGCAACTTTCGCTTTCGTTGTGGATTATTACTTAACCCCATGGATACACGATGTATGCGCGATGTGCCACGAAACTTCGGCTAGTAAACAACGCAGTCGCTTCCGCACAAGAACGAGGGCAGCAGGATGAAAATGGATGCGATCGGTGAGCGTCAGTTTGCAAATTCAAAGGGGAAGATAAAGATCGCACAGTCCCTCAGCTTAATTTACCCCTATAATATTCTTGGAAAAATATATTTTAAAAATATTCTATCTTTTAATCCAAAGATAATTACCTAATTTTTTATTGCATAAACGCTTACTTAAGGTGATTTTTACGTCCCAATTAAAAGTTATTATTATTAATTATATATTGCATATTATTGATTGTTCTACAATTTATTGGTATATGAGATCATTTATGTATATAGATTTACTTTTAATATTTTCTAAAAAATTTAAGTATAAATAGAATAAATAGGTATGGATTCTTAATCAATAAAGAAAACTGTGACCTTTATTTTCTCATTGCTAAATAAAAATCACTCTAGTAACTATTTTTGGATTAAATAGTTGGATTAAATAAATCATTTAATTCCTATTATGCCGATTCCAAGTTTAAAGAATTCATAGATAAAACAACATCAGAAACGTTATATTCATGTCGAAGTTTCCAAAGTCTTCAAATTTATACTGACAAACTTTTTCGATCTCTCCAGATTTGCAGATTTATATGCCTGCTAACAGAAAATTACGCATCAAGGGCATACATTCTTCAAAGGGATACGATAGTGTTAGCGGAGGTGGCCTAATCGGCGCGATCGATACGATACGACGGTAGGGACGTGAGAGCAAAAGTAATTGGCGGGCGCGAGTGCTCGACGATACTCGGCGAACGTATGACACGCAGGTATCCGGATCGTAATGCACGCTAAATAGGTGGATAGCGGGGCCGTACGTTAGCCGCGAAACGTCATATTACTCCGACGTGTGACGGCTGGGTGGCACGCATCTTGAGGCACTGCCCCTTCCGTTTATCGTCCGCTGTCGCGTTTCGCTCGGCAGTTACTCCGGCCCCTAATAGGATGTAATATTATACGGAGAGTCACGTCCACTCGAATCCGCGGGCTTTAACGGTGACTGGGCACGAAACGGCCTATACGTCCGACGCCGACCGGCTATCCGACGTGGCCCCCATGCCATACCACGTACAAATGTGTGTGTGTGTGTGTGTGTTTTTTGAGGAAAGAAAAGAGGGAGAGAGGAAGGGAGGGAGAGAGCCTCACGCTCTTCTCGAGTTCGCGTCGATACCGTGACTGAGAGGAGTCAAGATGAAAATTACGAATCGCCGCTTCGGCGCGGCCGATTAGATTTTTGCGGCTGATTTGATGGCCGGGGGTGCGTGGATGATTGCGGAGCCGCGTCGAAGATGAGATGGCAGGTGTCACGTCGATGGCTATCTTTCCGTTGGCTTTGTTCGGTGATTCGAATTAACGTGAAAAAATTAATTTTGCGATATTTCATTCCGAAAAAGTCGCGCGTTGGATTTGTAAAATTAGATTAGAATTTCGGCTGTAATCGTGCAATGTTTCATAAATTGAAATATTGTATATACACATCAGAACATCTCATAATAACACGGAAAGAACGGTTTTGTTGAAGTATGGGTTAGTCAATAATTCCGTGCAGTTTTTAGTATTTTTCTGTAAATGAAAGACAATTTTTTTTAGAAGGCAATTTTAATCAAGAATATATTTGTGGTCCACCATCTTTTGCTATCTTTTGAGCAGCTTCATAATTCCTCGCTCAAAGAACTTCCTATTTTTTTCAAACGAAAAACTGTAACTATCTATCCATCGGCAAAAACCACACAGAATTATTAGCCAACCCAATAAAAACTTAGGTAAATACAAATCTGAAAATAATTTTGTTGAACCATCAAAATAATTATGTAGAATGCTTAAGTGTAACGATAATGTTACAAAAATATTTAATGTTCTAGCTATCGATATGAACATCCTACATAATTATTTTGATGGTCCAAATAAAATTATTTTCAGATTTATATCTAGCTAAATTTTTAGATACTTTAGCAAAACTGTTATTTCCATGAAAAATTTGGGCAGTTTTCAAAATATCAGATTTTTCTTTGTTAGAAATACTGAGCGGTCATTATTGATTATACATAGTGATTTCTATCTTTTAGATTAATATCATTATTTCTTATGTAAAAAATAAGATTCTGAAATTTTTTGATCTTTCAATAATTATGTTCTTCATACTGTTAAATACGATTAAATTTGGTTTTCTATCACTTTATTTATTTTTATAGTAATCTATTTGCTTGATTTTTTAGTGAATAAAAAACGTTGATTCTTTGATTGATATTTCTAATAATTTAAAACAATTTTAAACAAAATTGTTCGAATTATTCAGAAAATAATCGCTATATTATTCGAAATAATTCGATATATTTCCCAAGAGAAGAGATTTTTATTGATCAAGTAACCTTTTGAGAAAAACTGAACAAAAAAAAAAACAAAATAAATATGTGGTTTTAAAAAATGTTGACGCGTTTGCATGAAGCGGCCGCGATTCCCCCCTCCCCCCAGAGTTATATTTTCTCGCCGGAACATTTAGTTACAATTGCTGGAGTTTAGTTACAATCAGTTAAAACGTTGATTCACGTTAGACGGCTGATGCGAGAGCTGCGAGAGCGCTTAACAGGCCGCCGCTTACTATGAAAAATCATAACGGCCCGCGATTGTGTTCGCGGACGCCCACGCCGCACACTCGCGTGCGTATTAATTGGTTGCGTTATCGCAGTATCGGACGGAATCCCGAAAGCGATCGATATGCGGCCCTATCCACCTACGGGCGATTACCGGCCTGGCCGACCGGCGCGGCCCCCGGAGCGGGGGGGAGAGGAGACGGAGGCATTGTAAATTGACCGTAATTGTGTTCAATGCTACGCGCGTACACGGACGGATCAAAGTCAATTGCTCGAAGTGACGCTCAATGCGCCCCAAGAAACGCAGCCAATTGGCTCTTGCGCACTCGTGCGATCGTCGCGAAAAATCCATTGTTAGAAAATTACAGTGGGAAAAGGCATTTTTCGCACAATGATAAGAAGAAAAAATAAAGCGACAACGCGCGGTTGATGTAATCTTTTCCGTATTCGATGTTTATGTAATAAAATAACGTGTGCGCTATTGTCTCTCGAATTTGCGCAGGCGAGAAAAAGAACATGAAAAATGTTGTTTAATAATTTTAATAATTGTGTAATAATTTTAATAATTTTCATGTATTATTGAGATTCAGGGCAATATGTAATACAACGAAAGAATATAATTTTTTTATAATATAAATAATATAAATAATATAAATAATTTTATCGCTTTTTAATCATCTTCATTTATTATTACAGTTACGATGTTACGACGATAACACGAACTTTGTGAAAAATCAATATCCTTGCGTAATTAACATGTTTAATGTCGGAAAAAAGAGAGTTGAAACCTTCGCGAGTTTAAAAAGGCATGACAGCTCAATTGATTGATCATCGGCGGGATATATCAACCGATTGTAACTCCGGAACGCTGATTAAGCAACTCATTCCATGCATCGGATCGTATTAAATCGCGATTGGTCGCACGAATATTACTTGTCGATAAATTATCAACGAAAGTAGAATGTCATTTTCTATTACAAGACATTAATTTCCGGTTGTTTCGAGGACTTGAAAAAGACATTTATAATAAAATCTTTCCGAGACTCGATGATAATCCCGATAATCATCGCTTGTCGCGGAAGTGATAGGACACTTCTTAACACGAGTGTTAAGAAGTCGTCGTGAATGCCGCCGCGGGAGATAATCCGTGAAACAAGTCGAGTCGGCGAGTATAACCGCGATGAGTGCATACAATGAGCGTCGAATGCCGGATCGGCTGACGTTTCAAGCCCGACTCGTGGAGGAGGGAATCACAGATCGCGACTAAGGCTGAAGAGAGGCGAGGCGACGCGTCGATCAAACGCGATCCGTCGTATCGAAAACCGCCGTAATGAAAACCGCCTTTTTCCCTGGTAGCTTACCGATCATTAGGAAGTCCAAGGCGCCTTGTCACGGCTCATTTATCCAATTGATATCGTCGTATTTACATTGCCCGTAAAATGAAGATGAGATTTGCGCCACCGGAAGATGATAACGCGCTGTTACGACGCAGCGAGCAAAGACTCGAGAACTGGTTTCCGTCTGAGTGAGGACACTTGACTGCGAAAGCTAGCGGATCGTCTAATTACTGGCGATATTACATGTGGAGACATGGGTATATATTTTCGCGTTGACGCGGCTGCGGGCTGAAATTTAACCCTTCCTAAACGATAGCCCGGTCATATTGTGACAAGTATTAAATTCGATTGTTAATCGATTGTTGTGCCAACCATATCATATTTTGGAAGCGTGGGAGGCGGAGACAATTCTTTTGACAGTTTAAAATTGGTATCTATCTGCGCGTGAAGCCTATTGGCTGTTTACTGACGACGAAACGCAACACGCGCCACGAATATCCAGAAATTAAAAACTGACGTGAACAGTAGAAGGCGATTTTAATTGTCATCAGCAATACGCAAGGTATTTCAATATCCAAAGGTTAAAAGTGATCGCATTTTTTCGCAAATAGAGTGATTATTTGGCAAATGCAAAAAGGGATTCAGGGTGAAGTGGTGTCACAGTTTAATGCGTAAATCGTATAGCAGTTTAACATGAATAAAACATTTCAATAGAAAAAGAGATTTATAAAATTCGTTTTTATCAAATGAATATGATTCGAAATATCATAATAATATACAGAACGTAACTGAATTTTACCGATAAACTTTGGGGGGGGGGGGGGAAGAAGTATTTGAATTAGACATGGAATTGACTTCAATATATACTTAAAACAGTATCTAATAATCCAAGTCAAGTCTAATAATTAAACTTTATTGTCTAGGACTTAAGTAATATTCATAAGAAATATTTCATACATTGTAGTTGCAAAGTAATCGATTAATTAGCTTCGAATTTTAGAATGAGTATCTGCAAAATTCGAAATAAACTTACAAGTAGTTTTTTATCGTAAATTTTATATCGTAAGTGATCATTTTATTGTAAAGAGTCGAATCTTTTACAAGTTTGAATTCTAAGAATAAAGTCATTTAAAGTGTAAAGAATATAATGTAGAAAAGTAATTTTTTTTTCAAACATTTCGTATCATACTTCTTATTATTTGTGAAAGTTTTAAATTATAATAAAATAAATTTAAATTATATTAAAATTATTGTCGCTTTATACAAACGTTTTGATTCGAAGAAAATAAAATGTTTAATAAAGTACTCATAAAAGATTCGAATATATTTGATTTAAGTTTGAGTTTATTTGAAAGTAACATTCTTGTTTTTCGAAGTTTGATAGAGGATTTGAACCTATGTCATCCAAATTCGAGTTTAAAGTACTGTTCGAAAGTACTGTTTTTAATTTTCGAAGTAATCATAGAGAATTCGAAACTACGCTAACTATTCAAATATGTTTGTAAAATAGTTAATCCTATCACTAATCTGAATGTTTTGAGATAAGGAACTCATAGCCGTTAAAATCTCCTTATTAAAACATATTGACTCATATTAAATGTCACCATAATTTCTTTAAAGTGCATTTAATTATTATAGGATATATAGATTATCGTAGTAAAAAATCGTATAATTTCCACCATACGGTTTCCGTATTGAAAAAATCGGCCACACGAAAAAACGGTTTTGCTGAAGTGTCTAAAAATTTATTTTGACATGAATAAAATTAGCTAGATGGATCTGAATAATATAAAATATAATTTTGTTGGATCATTAAAATAATTATGTAGAATGTTTAAACGTTGATGACAAAGTTGATGCTGCAAAAAGTTTTAACATTCTAGTAACCAGTTTGAGTCTCCTACATAATTATTTTAATGGTCCAAACAAAATTATTTTTTGATCTATATCTAGTTAAATTTTTAAATACTTCAGTAAAACCATTCTTTCCGTGTATGGACAAAGTGTACAGCACTACTATACATCATATAGACTGACATACCTCCTCTATCATCGTAAGATGAGCGATAGTAATCGCGTAATTGTAAGACAGGATTTTATATTTTAAGAGAATATTTAAATATTATTAAATTATTATATTATAAATTAATATTTAATATATATAATATAATTAATATTATTGTAAAAACTGTTATAACTCCGAATTAAAACTCTGACGGTCATTGATTCTTTGTTTCAAACGTAGGGGAAAAGTGGCATGAAAGAGCCATGTTTTGAAAGAGCCATTTTCATTTATTGAGCAGTTTCTGGCCGAATCGCACAGAAGTTTTAGTCTTAATGTAGCAACACTAAACGTGTGTCACCCACAAACATTTGACAGTTGAGTAAAACCAAGTGGCGCTAGTACATTGTACTGAAGATTCTGTCAGTGAAAAGTAAGTTTTCAAGTTGAATTTCTTTGTTTTTTAACATTCTCATGTGAAGAAGTAATGCCTAAATTATTACATCATAATTTTATATATGTATTTAGTCTTCTAATTATGTAAATATTTCTTACTTAAAACGTTTATTTCATAGGTTATTTTAAGGTTATAATGTCTAAGAGAAAAAGTTGTGAAAGAGCCGGATTATAATGCGATGAAAGAGCCGGCTCTTTCATTACTAACTCTTTCAAAACCATATTTGATAAGTATTGTAAAATAGTGATTATGAGTTTAAATGATTTCCTATTTTAGAAAATCAATATGTCGTCAGAAAAAGAACAAACTTGTTCAAAAAAGCGCCAAAGACCATCAACTTCAACAATAGAAGAAGCTGTTACTGAAGTTGTACAAAAAGGCCAATCAATAAATAAAACGGCTCTTTCTTTAAATATATCAAGGGCTTACTTAGCTAAAATCGTTAAAAAAGTAAAGGTGTCTAGCGAATTGTCTTACAAACATTGTCCTAACATAGGAAATAAACGTATTTTCACAATGGAACAAGAAAATKTGTTAGTTGATTATTTGAAAATTTCATCTAAAATGTGCTATGGTCTTACTAGACAACAAACCAAAAAACTAGCATTTGAATATGCAGAAGCTAATACTGTTTGTCCAAATAAATGGAAAGACTCTAAAATTGCAAGCGAAGATTGGTTGAAAGGGTTCATGAACCGACACAAAGACTTGGCAGTAAGAAAACCTGAAAGTACTTCTCTATCAAGAGCAACAAGTTTTAATAAAACAAATGTGAACGCATTTTTTGAAAAATTGACCAGTGTGTACAATAAATATAATTTCTCGCCACATATGATATTTAATGCTGATGAAACAGGTTGTAGTACTGTAACTAACCCTCCTAAAGTGATTGCTGAGCGAGGATCGAAACAAATAGGACAAGTGACATCAGCTGAGCGAGGGAATTTAGTCACAACCCTGTTTTTTATCAATGCTGTTGGTGGTTTTTTACCTCCTGTTTTTATTTTTCCCAGAGTAAATTACAAAGACATTATGTTAACTAATGGTCCACCGGGAGCTCTTGGATTAGCACATATTTCAGGATGGATGACTGAAGAATGTTTCATGAAAGCCCTGAAACATTTTGTAACACATGTAAAGCCATCACAAATGAATCCAGCATTGATCCTAATGGACAATCACAGTTCTCATGTCAATCTTAGTGTAATTCAATTTGCTAGAGAAAACTTTATAATAATTGTCACATTTCCACCACATTGTAGTCACAAGTTACAACCACTTGATGTTACAGTATATGGCCCATTTAAAACTAGATATCGAATTGCTATGAATGAGTGGATGCTGTCTAATCCAGGTAAAACAGTGASTATTTACCAAGTTGGACAATTTGTTAAAGATGCTTATCTAGCAGCATTTAGTCCTCAAAATATTACACAGGGCTTTCTTAAAACGGGGATTTATCCGTTAAATTCACACATATTTTGCGAAGACGAATTTCTATCGTCATTTGTAACCGATAGGCCTGATCCATCTACAGAAGTTCATTCAACAGAAGAGAATTTAAGATCTTCTTTATCTGCTATATCAACACGCTCAGTTCCAAGTACTTCCGGACAACAAATAGTATCACCGGAAATAGTAAGACCATTTTCAAAGGCAGGTAGCAGACAAAAACCAATTCGTGACAGCCGCAAAATGTCCTCTGCCATTATTACGGATTCTCCAGAAAAAAAGAAGATAGAAGAGAAGGAATCGAAAAAAAGAAAGAATACTGAAATAACAAAAGGAAAAATAGAAAAAGAAAAAAATAATAATAATTGTATAGTGTGCAATAAAAGATATACAAAAAGTAAGCAAGATTGRTTGCAATGTAAACTTTGTTCTGGTTGGGCACACGAAACATGTGGAATAAAARGAGCGCTACATTTTTTTTGTCAAAACTGCTTTTAAAGATACTTAAAAAACTTCATTTTCTTCTCAATTATAATTTTGCAAGTGTTTCTTAAAAGTCTGATTATTAAAATAAAAGTTACGTAGATTTAAGTACAAAATATATGAAAAATTTACGTTCATATTATCTTTGTTTATTTTGAAAAGAATGTTTAATGAAACTAGTTTTGTTTTTGTTTAATTACTGTCAAAGTTTATTTTGAAGAGATTGTTTAATGAACCTAGTTCAATTTTTGTCTAATTATAATCAAGGTTCTTGTTATAAAAAGTCGACTCTTTCATAACGTTCGATAGCTCTTTCAATGCCCATATGTTATGAAAGAGCCAAATTTTTCTTTTTTTTTA
>JANQDE010000116.1:230142-265582 GCA_037157785.1 Cephalotes varians | reverse complement strand
AATCGTGCGCTGAGTATGACACACCGTATGGAATAAACTACTTCGAAATGTCTCGGTGAGAGTCAAATTACATCGGTGCGACCGCAAGGTGCCTGATACAGTTGCTCTTCTAGGAATCAACGCGCCACCCATGTACCCGTTAAACTGTTTCCGGATAACGAGGCCACAACCGATCTTTCCATCGGTTTCCGCTCTTGTGAGCGCAAGTCTCACTGCGCCAGTCTAACGGCGCGGTCAAATTCTCAGGAGGAGAATGACAGAATGAGACATGGAGGGAAAGAGAAAGAAAATTGCAGGAACGCGAAAGAAACGCGAGGCGAGCAAAAGCGAGCGCGCATGTATGCGGCGCGGATCGCGCGGAATAAATTAACATGCAAATCTCGCGCGCAACACGCCTACCGCGAACGCGTTTGCATAAGTGTGCGGTTAGGCGCGATTGACCTTCCTCGTATGCGCGCACAAAGAATTACCCTTTCGTCAGACGAGCCATCAATCTTACGGTAAGACGCCGATAGGTCGCCATTACGATTAAAACCGCTCGCCTCGCCGCGCCTCGCCTCGACGATTCCGACGATTGACACGAAAAAAATCGCTTGGCACTTTGTACGAGTCGTGCTCGCGCGATCTGCGAGCCACGATTACGCGGTGAACATTAACGAACCGGTAATCGGCGATCAAGCGGCACGGGGCAGCACGTAAGAGATCGGTATAATCTGGGAGGGGCATAATTATAACTCAATTATTCATTTCACGATAATGAGCCGCTGACAGTGATGCAGTCACGCGCCGTTCAATCTATGTTAATCCGTGAAAGACAGTTTTTATCTCGCGGCTGTTTTCGCGGGGAATGATTAAAGTGGGACCGTAGTGCGCGCGCGAACAGTGCGCAGCCGGAAATATTTTCGTGCTGGAACGAGGATATTGAATGTGATGTATGAGCCGGTCGTTGTAACGTACAACCGACGCGGCATGCAATTCGATAATATCAATTTTTTTTTTGCCGTATCCGCTGGGCGAAAAATTATGATGTAAATATCGAAATGTGAGATATTTGATGAAACGCTCCGAAAGGATGAAGATTTTGAATCAGCGTGACACTCGTGACTCGTGCGAGAGACGAGTTATTCTCACAGATCGTATGACCGCGCGAAATCTATCGCACTATCGCGATAAGGTAACACGAGTTTTCCGGACGATTTCTGGAGTACGGAGGATTCGCGGCCCGGAATGTTGAAGTACAAGATGCCCGATAGGACGTTTCCCACAAGCGCCGAGAAGATAAAGACTTCAAACGGCGTTGTGATCGCACGGAGGATAATTGCAATCGCATGACTTCCATATAAATCTACTTCCACATCGAATCGCGCAACATGCATGCCACGTGTTAACACGCATCGCCGTGATTCCAATCTTTCTTCTCGATCGAATAGACTTGATCGGCCAATCAATGCTCGAAGTTAGAATCGCATCGCTCGGCTCTCCGCGCTCTATCCTGAAACTTCCACGCTACGTTGTGCGATTCCAGACTGAATCCGTGTCGATCTTCTCATTGCGCTTAAGCCTTCATTGCCGTTCGATACTCGCACGTTTCGTGCTCATGTGCACTTCCTGTAATCATATCTTCATATTTTCTAATAAGCTGTTTAATCGGTTGAGATCCTCCTCCCTCTCCTTATAAGTCTATGTAACACATTTTCCATAATTTTATGCGGCATATAGTGCGTGAATTACATTAAATGTACGCAGCTACCTCTAAATCTCGCGTGACATCGTCGTTTAGACGGAATTGCTTTCCATTCCCGTGCATTTCACGACGGTTAATCATCGCAGCGAGTATTTTTTTCTCAATGCCACCTGCTAATTGCTGTTTTTCTCAGCTTCGCCGGGCGATCGGGTCATAGCGGGACGCGCTTAAACGGATGGCATAAAAAACTCAGAGTAGGTTTTACCCACGATAAATCTCGCGACCAGGTACAAGAGACGTATCCCGGTAGGTTGAACTTGATAATATCCGTCGCGTCCCTTCCGCTGCTTTCTTTTCACCCTCTCTCGCTCACGTCGCTCTTCTCCCTTCGTTCGCTCGATTACGCGCGCTCGTTTCTTCGTGCCTATCGCGAGAGGAGTGGGTCCTCGAACGAAAATGAGGAGGTATACGCCGCGAAAAAGAAGCCTACGGAGAATCGGAGAAAAGAGAGCAGCTCGAAAGAGGCAGAAAGGGTTGTGGAGATTGGGCAGGCGATAACGCTCATAATGAAAGGCATTCATTCCATCGCGAGCCCGACGGTGAGCTTGAGTGACGTGGTTGCAGACAGCTGCCTAAACCTGATCGGTCCGTCCATCCGTCCATCCATCCGCTGCGCTCTCTCTCTCTCCCTCCCTCTCTCCCTCTTTCACATGCGATTTCTTTTATGATATCGTATAACCGGCCGAACCGGCGCTCCTTCTCGCGTTCCAATCGGTCCGGAGACAATCTTCGTGATGCACGCATCTTGCTTCGCGTAGTTCATGCTGGAGAATGTTTACTAATCCACACGCGATGTAACGGAATTAATCTCACATAATTCGACCAATTCCGCCAAATAAGCGTCGCGTCAGGATAGATAGCCGGATTTCTGTTTGTTTTCGTGCGAGAGCGGAAATCGGCGCGCGGCGTCGCGACACTACGTGCGGTAATTTTTCGCGGCGCGTTGGCGCTCTCCTGACAGTTCCCATTCAAAACGGTACACAGTGGCTCGAAATTAATTAATGGTTTGAATTTTCGCAGCGGTGTGTATATATACACACGGGAAATATTAAAAATAATATTTCACCGGGAGGAGCGAGAGGGCGGGCTGATACACGAGATTTTGGCTAGCAATGACATGTGTATAGAACATATTTGCGAGAAAGAGAGAGAAAGAGAGACGGAGCGTCAATGTGTAATGTCCATTAATGTCTTTTGAAATTGATAATGCAATTTTACCGCAACGGTTTACCGCATTCTCTCTATCTGTCATAGCCGCGAAAATTATACAATACTTTCATCGATGACACCGAACACATCGACGAATCATGAGAAAGCGCGCTTGAGATTTTATCAAGCTAAAATAACATAATTTTCCTAACATAATTGTTGTATTTTTCAAGAATTTTCAAGAGGATCATTCAATAATTAAAAACACAAATAGCTGTGGAGGCAAAACAGTTGGTGAGAGAGTTATGATACTTTCAGAACAGTAAGTTGATATCCCCGTGATGACTTTTGATCAACTGTTTGAGTAAAATTGTTTTATTTATAACCTCAATATCTCAAATTATGATGGCGTGTCCTCTTGAAATTTGTGAATTAGTTGAACAACTGACTTGGCTCCATCGGATTTCCACTTGTTTGGTCCACTCAAGAAAAAGCTACGTGATAAGAAATTTAATGGCAACGACGGTGTAAAAAAAATGCTAAATTGGCTTCGACTTTAAGATAAAGATTTCTTTGCAGCAGGCATAAATAAGCTAATTAAAAGATGGAACAAATGTATTAAGGCTTGGAGATTATGTTAAAAAATTAAAAAATGTCAAGTTGATTAAGTAAATTGTTTTAGCTCCAGAGCAATTTGTGTCTTTAATTATTGAATGACCCTCGTAGATAGAGAAAATAATATTTTGAAAATAATTTTCTTGGACTGTCAAAATAATTATGTAAGACGCTCAAGCACAACAATGCTGCGAAAAATTTTGACATTCTAGTAATTAGTTCGAACTATATAATTATTTTGACGGTCCAAACAAAATTATTTTCAGATCTGTATCTAACTAAATTTTTTAAATACTTCAACAAAATCCTTCTTTCAAAGTTCTCTCGCCAAGGCGATGAAAAACCGAAGTTTCGTATTTGACACGCCATTTGTTGTAAAATTTAACTCGTCGAAAGGCGGGTTTGGGATGCTCGCTGAATTAATGATAAGATACGAGATCTCGTACGAGAGATGACAGTAGCCGTCACTCGATACGTACCTGCTTCCAGCTTCTAGGTGCATCTACGTGTCTCTGTGGCACCAACACACAAGCGACGCGGGTCGCTCTCACTCTCGTTCGCTGTTTATGTCGGTTATAAAACGTTTTACGATATTTTCATCGGGCTATCTTTTTCCTCTCTCGAATACTTTCTCCGGTGTAAACGTGTGGCGGCCTTCTCACGCCATCGACTTAATAATTAAAACGGACCTCGAAAAATGTGAATTAGCATACATCATCGTGCTTGACACGACTTGCTGCCTCATAAATAGATACACGATTACCGTTATTCTTGTCTAAAAAAAAAAATATTTTATGAATGGTGAGTCGCGAATAAATCTTGTTATCGCTTATGTAAATATCGAATAGTAACAAGTATAATATCACGCCTTGACATTTCGGAGTATTTAATTAAAAATATGAGTGAAATAATGAGAAATAATGAGAAATATCATTTTCGATTGATACATAATTCCGGATTCATAAATATAACACAAGCGTCTTTTAACGCTAATTCGATGGTAATTGCGCGATACGCTTTGTACAACTATCTGCGACGAGACAAATGTCTCGCTCGCAGCGACTACGATTCAACAGCGCCCCATTATTCCGTATAAGCGGCGGATTTTTCAGAAGTTTCTCCTATGCGGCGAGATGCCACGATGACGATTCCGTCATCGCGACATTTAGTTAACCCACCCACGATGTGCAACTCGTTTCTCATACCTATAATAAGCGGCAGACGATAAATCTCTCGGCTTCTTGGACCTCCTCGAAGTGCGCGCTCTTCGAAGCCATCGTGTAAGATTCTCATAAGACACGTAACGAGACCCTTGAACGGGTTCGCCTTGGAAAGTCTTTTTCGTGTCTTCTCGCATGAAGGTTGACGCGATCGAAACCGGATGATCAAAACATAACGTGACTGTGAACACGGAGCAGGAAGTCTCAGCATTTGGAAGGTCAATGAGCTTGGAATCATACATAACGCGCCTTTACGCGGTCTCGTTCCACCTGTCCAACAGGCTTTTCCAGCCCCGTAAAGTTAAAAGGGTTGTGTGAACCCGATCGAGATCGCAATGGGTAATCTTATGTATCCTATCTTGCCCGCGCGCGTTGTTTTATTCACGCGAGCCAGCAATAAGACAGACGTAAGAAGAAACTTGGTATTGTAATAAATCGCTAGCGATCTTGGCTTGGAGAGAAAACAATAAGAAGACTTCGTATTTTGATGAAAGAAAAATACGATTTATAGCATTCAATTAAATTATGTGTCTATTTGCGTCGGACTGATAGAATGTTAATCTAATTACGTAGCGAGAGATATGTTTTTAGAGAGAAAGCGTTTAAGCGTTTAATTTCTATATCAATATGTAAGTAATGTATTAGTAATTTTCTCAAGTATCGCGTGTAATTATCCCTAAATTCAAAGTCTGAAGCTTTTCGCAATAATGTTTCGCGTGCGTTTTATTATCGCCAGGTAGATTGACAATGCTGTTCATTGATATTGAGCTTCATTCACGTGTTAACTGATGCAAGTTCGCGTAATCTCGACTGGTTATAAAGAAAAATACTAAAGGTTCGCCGGACCGGAGAGAGTACCGTGTAAATTTGCGAAATTAACGCTGCCGTATTACCTCAATGGATAATAACCTTGACTGGTGATATCAGAGGTCGCCGTTACAACATCTTACGACGAGGTTCCTCTCTCGTTCGCTAACAATCGAGCACTGCTGGAAACGTTCCAGTAATTTTTTTTCCTCTCGCTTTTGCCATCTTTTCTCTCTACGTTCCTTCTCCTTCGTCTCGTTTTCCTTCAAGCATCTTTTGTGGGTTTCTTCCTTCCTCGGCATCTTCCTCGCTGACTTCTTCGAGCCCGAGCGTGACGCTGACAGAATTACGCTCGGGCCCTGCTTCTGCTCTTCGCCGTGTAGCGAAGAGCCGAACCCCTCGGTCCTCTATGGCTTGCCATAAATATCGACGGTGACGTTTGGGGAGAAAAAAGAAACTGGCGGCTGGGAACTGTAGATGACCTCCGTCTATGAAACGGCAGTCAGCCATGGCGGTCTAACTACCGTTCGTTCTTCCTGAAGCCGAACCGGGTCTCGTCCATTACACGCGTCAGAGGATCGTGGTCACCAGATGAATTTATTTATCCGCAGTGATATTGCTACCGAAGCGATCGTCTTGTACTTTATTCCATGTCTTGAATGCTCATTGCGGTATACCGACACTCTTATACATTTTTTATGATAATAAAGTGGATTGTGTGTGTGTGTGTAGGTAATAATGTGGGTTATCATTTGTTTTCGTAATTTTTTATTGTTTTTTAAGTTATATTCAAGTTAATGCTATCGATAATTTATCAATCTAAGTTTAATGTAACTTAAAATAATTAAGACAATTTATAAAATAGGAAAAATTATTTAAATGAAAAGAGACATTATGATTATCTGAACTATCTATATAACTATCTGTATAATAAAGTGACTTCCCTTCTATATTTTTTTTTACAGAATCTTCAGAATTTCTATTTGGACTTTCCCATGACTGAATTCTGTATTGAGACTATCAGATTCAAAAGTTTCTTTTCATGAATATACTTTCCTAGCACTCTTGCGTTGATTCTATCCTCGTAAATGTTTACTACGTGCACCTCCTCCCCGCTTCGCATATCTCTAGGGACTTCTTAAAATTATTTTTAAATAATAATAACCACAAAGATTTTTAACGAGACAACTATGTTCACTTTGGGTCCACAATATCCGCTTACAATTCTATCAATATATTATAGATTAACATTAACACATAATATTGCATTTCATTGCATTTACATCCCAGTAAAAACATTAGTTATTCAAGCTTGCTTATCTTTTCAAAATAGAAAAACACAAGAATCAATATAGAAAGAAATAAACGTTAATTATGATTTTTAAACCATTAAACTCGATACTGAATATCATATTGAAAAACTTTGATGTCTCATGACAGATAAACGTTGATTGTTAACAAGTCGCACCAGTAAGCCGTCGTAGCGGCAACTATTTCACAATTTCGGTCCTTCGCTGAGAATAAATTAAAGATCTTTTACAAGAGATTGTATTAATTATAATATTATTTTAAGAGAGGTCCACAGGATTATACTACCTTTTCCTCAAATATTTCTTTGTTTTGAAAATGTTTTATTATATCGAGACTTTTATCAGATTTTTTCATATCTTTTGATATTTAAATATCCAGTAATGATAAAATCAAGATTTTTATAAAACTCAATATAATTAAAATTAATATTTTTTAAATTATTTGCATAATTAAAGATTATATGATATAATAATTAACTTTGTTCTCAAAAGATAATTTATTTGTTACGTGCCGCTCGAAGAAGCAAACCGTCACCATGACGTTCCAGCGTATAATACAAGAAGTATTCAGTCCGCGATTATTTCGGTTCGATTGAAGTGTAGCTTCGACATGGCGCCAGAACTCTGTCGCGTTCGTGACACTTTCGGCGAGAAGCATTGAGGCGCTCAAAAGGTTAAGCGTCGGCCAAGCTCGACGTTTCTTGCATTTGTCCGATGCAGCTACGGTGACGAGATAAACGATAAGCAGCGCCATTGCGAACTTCGAACGATGATGCTGTGATCGATAGTAGAAAGTTATACGTGACGATGACGACGACGACGAGGGTTACATGACCGAGGTCGCGTTTTAATGATTCGGAGAATCAGCATGACGAGGCTCTGTTCTCCGTCATGCGCATCGATTCGGTGCAGCATGCTCCGATGAACAATGCCGATTTAGGGTGCGTTCTGAAATGTGCTGACAGTACTGAAATCGTATACGTATCTATCGTATACGTAACATGAACTTTATGGTTTTTACGTACTGTCAGTACGTTTCGAAACGCATCCCTACCTGGATCATTTGAAAAGCAGAGTAAACTTGTTTTGCGTGAATTCCCTTTGGTTCAGTGTCCATTTGATTATTTTCTAAGCTCAAGAATAAAATCGAAATTTACACATCGATAATCTTGAGGAAAATTTATAAAAAGATAAGAAGGATAAAGTGTATTTTTTTACATTTAATTTTAGAAAATACATCATTATTTAATTTTAATATATTGCTTAGAAAATATATTATATACAAAATAAGGGCAAGAATATCTTCATTAAAACTTCATCACGCACTTTTTTTATATTTTTATTAAAATCTTAGAATAGACTCGGATATTGCGAGACGTTATTCTCGCATATCGCAATGGACGTTCGTGATATCTAATATTGTCGGTCCAACCTTGATACTTTAAGCTGTGTGCAAACGATTATTACAAAGTGTTTTATACCGTTAGACGCGGGTAACGAATTCTCCATATGAGGTAGGATGAATAAAAATCGTCCTTGGATCGCTTTCAATGCGACATAAATTCTATGCCGCATAAATCCTGGTAAATGCGTCGTCTGTTTTTATCATCGCGTTTAAGATCATAACTCATACTGTCCTAATTAGACTTTTCCTCCGTCTGTCCGAAGAGACAGATTCCCGCGGCGCCGTGACTTTGCGATAAGGTCGCGTTGTAAATTACAACGTTCCGATTATCAAGTGACGCACGTATTGACGCTTCAACTTTCTTGATCATCGAGCAAAACAATTGCGGAGATATGATTTTTCAGCAATAGGCTAATCCGGCGTTAACGTTGGCATTAAATCACTTGACAAGTGTTAAGTCATTGATAACGTGTAAATAATATATTATATATCGATATAATCATTAACGAAGTAAATTAATAAAGTAAGAGTATAGTATCCCAATAATTAAATGACATTAAATTACTTACATAACATTCAGTTTCACTTTCCTCTTCTTCGCTTTCGTGTCTTCGATACTCTTATTCGTCCGTAGGAGAATACCATTCGATGTGATCGTGATCTCCCGCACGGTGACTCCAGGTCGGTAGGCCTGCACGCGGATACATTGTCGCTTCGGTATTGTCGCTGAATAAGCGACAATTTGTATGACAATTCCTCGATGGTCTAGTGCATTGTGCCGGCATGTGAAAGTATGGACGTAGGCACGCTGTATCCCACTGCGGCGGTCCTGCTCTCCATCGTCGATTCTGTCTCTCTTCGTCGTCATCGGGGATCACGAGTAAGGAGAGCCGCCAGATGAGGCATCGGAGCGAGACAAAGAAAGAGAGCGAGATAAAGCGGAGGAAAGCAATGGGAAGGAGAGACGGAGAAGTTCTCCGAGAAATCACGATCCGTGGAACAACAGCAAAGGTCGATCCGTGCTGCACGGTGCAGCACGACGTCACGACGACGACGACGACGACGACGGCGAGGACGACGACGGTAGGACAAACGTTTATTAGAAACGGAGGAAGCGCCTCTGTGACAAATGGCGTGATTTCATTGTTGCGCGCCGGGACCTCCGGGCCCGCATGGCAACCGGGGGCCTCTCGCGCGACGTCGTAAATCTGACCGCTGCTGACGGACAGAAATCAGAACGGACGGCCGCGCGCGGGTTTCACGGTTGGAGTGCGAGCGAAAGGAGCAGCCGTCGCGGCGAGGAGGAGCGGACCGGTGGCTAGAGTTACGTCGACGCCGGCCAAATATTTACGAGCTAGGTGCAATTGGGAGAGAATCCGCACGCCCGGCATCTGGGATCCGACGCGTTGCTGTTGTAAAAATTTGACGGATTTCTTGTCGGCGAGACTCGTCGGATGAAATATGTTTACGGAGTAGCACCGTTTTTTTTTTTTCAATCGTGCGCAGGACATGTGTTTTGTGAGTTAAAATTATGCTGGTGGTATAATCCGGACAATTGCTCGAAGAACTTCATAAAGGTTTTTAAAAAGTCCGTCGTAAAGTCCTTTTGAAATAGACCTTTGCACAGACTTGGTTGTTCCGGAAGGTATTATCCTAAGCAGGTATCGACCCAATAAAATTTCGATGAACCCAGAGTTGACGTTGCAGGCACAGGAAGATGATCTTCGCGCGTGAAAACGAAAACGCGACACAGTTGCGGCACAGTTTCCTACACGAAAAGAACGATTTTGTTGAAGTATCTAAAAATTTAGCTAGATAGGTTTGAAAATAATTTTGTTGGACCATCAAAATTATGTAGGAAGCAATGAGCAATGCTGCAAAAAATTTTGATATTCTAGCAACCAGTTTGAACATCCTACATAATTATTTTGATAGTCCAATAAAATTATTTTCAGACCTATCTGGCTAAATTTTCAGATACTTCAGCGAAATCGTTCTTTCCGTGTACGTAGCGTCGAAAATTGAGTTCCTCTTAATTGAAATTATGTCGGCGTTAGTTTCTGTTTTTATAAGTAATTAAGTTCGAGTTCCGAGACTACCCGCAACATGCGCGTTCGATTCAATACTTGTTTTTAAATCCAGAGTATGTTCGAGTAACCTAGAAGGTAAAGAAGCGTATAGAAGTACGGCGCGGTACTAGCAACTGAGGGGAATTAACTTCTACAAATCATTCCCGATCCGTGCTTTCAAGCCGAAAGGTTAACATCAATTGCCGGCGGCTTCGGTGAAAAAGTCGAATATCAATTTCCTCCTGCTGCGAGGGGAGGACGATGACTAACAGAAACTCGGGCGTAATCGAACAGATAGAGTAGGGACGATAGAAGCAAAAGACGAAGAGAATGGAAGGTGTCTTATTGTTGGGAGTAGAGCGGGGAAGGAGGATGAAGAAGAGAAAGAAGGAGGAAGAGGAGGAGGAGGAAAAGGAGGAGGAAAGGACACCGGTAGTGGCGAGTAGGAAAGCGTCAGGAGCGTGGCGGAAGAAAGGGGGAGTTCGTTAAGCGGCGATCGACCGCAGGTCTGTCAATCGGTTCGAGGGCCCGGTGAAACGAGGGGAGCCCAAGATGGCCGACCGGCAGCGTGTATACGGGGCCCCTGCTTCGCCAGCATCAAGCGACTTAGCATAAATCACTCCCGCTCCGCTCCGCTCTCCCGCTTGCTCGCGCGAGCCTGCCCGCTCGTTCTCTCGGCTAACAGCCTACAGAAATGCGACCGCGCCGCAAATGCGGGTCTCTGTCTTTGCGTCTACGTGGCTCGTTTCGTGGCTACGATCGCATTTTGCGGCTCGTTGCGGTCGCGGAGGCACGCGATACTGCATGCGCCCTGAGCCTCTTGCGCCGATGCGACGCAACCGATTCGGACGGCATTAATTAAATTTTGTTATTAATTAAATCGAGTAATTGCTTTTGTAGGACGAATCGATCTAACTGAACAGTTGATACACTGGCAATCATCTTTGCTAACGTAGGAAAATTATGGTACAACTCATCTCTGCCTCTTTTTACATCGCGATCAATCATTTAACCAACGTTGTCTTTGTCGAGAAATTAATGCAATACGCTTTGAAATAAGTCAGCTTGAAATAATGATTAAGATATGACATATATAAAGTCGACATTACGCTTTTGTGAAATTAATTATTTTCTTCCTGCAATCGAATCTCTCATACATATCACTCGTTGCATTACTTTTGCAAAAAATTAAAAGCAACGGAGTCCACTTTATTGCAGTTTTTAGTGTCGACTTCTCAGGGTCCGCACGAGCGATGTATCAATAACGTGATGCTATCCGCAAGTGATAGTAATATGCGCATATTATTCGCGCAATAGCGGACGATCATGATTGCACAAGTATCGACGCTAGAGTAAAAAGACAGAGGGGATAAACGTGCCGAGAGAGAAAGAGAGAGAACGAGAGTGAAAAAGTGAGCAAACCAGTCGGTCAATCAATCACGGGAATTGATCTCGGTGGCAAGTGCAGTCACGATCAGCCAACCTGAAATATGTCGGACTTAAGAATTGATTTCGTAGAACGTGCACAGTCCGTCGTGGCTCTCTCTCTCTCTCTCTCTCTCTCTCTCTCTCTCTCTCTGTCCGTCTTCCCCTCTCCTCTCGACGGTCCATCTCCCTCTTGAATTCATGCCGTTGACACGCACGATCACTTGAAGGAGTTGGACGACGACGAGACGTGGAAGCGAAGAAGTAGCACGGTGATCGCGATTTTTCCTTCTTCCGCGCTGGTGATATACTTCCTTCGGCGACTGGCTCGCATCGCATGGCTCCGATATTACGACTGCAGAAAACGAATTCAGGGGCGAGCGGAGGGGAGAAGATGGTGAAAGAGAAAGAGAGAAAGACAGGCGAGACGTCTGCGTGGAAGAAAGAAGGGAGCGAAGAAGAAAGAGCGAGATTCGCGAGGAGGGTTGGGCGAACAGAGCAAACGGACAGGTCGCTTATTTATGGCGACCATACTTCAGATATATGAACTGGTTCCCGTCGAAAGTTCGGGACGCTGCGTCTTTCCAGTTCAAAATGTATAGAGAGGTGTCCCGCCGCTCGCCTTCGGGAAGATTTGCGAGGGGTCACCCTCCTCGCGCGCTATCATACGAGCTTAATTCCGTCTTCCTGCTGTCGTGTGGAGGCATGTCCGAACGCCGGCACTCGACGCTACTACCGGTTTTATAGCGGAACGATGGGACGGCCGAACGCCGTGAATATTTGATTACCGTAACCCCGCACCTCTCATCGGTCCACGTACCGCGGTGGCTGAAACATTACTCGAAGTTATTGTTATGCCACGATTTCTTATTGCCACGTGAGAGTAGCATGACGTTGAATGGCTCTTTGAATGTGATATATGTAGTATGTTATGTTTTTTGAAGGGGAGAAAGAGAGAGATGTTAGCAAATTTGGATCCTCAACGGTTCCCTAACGAAGACTTGACAGAAGGTCTCGTTGTGAAGCTGTTATCGCAGATATTAAAAGGTTCTGTTAAACAGAATTTCGAAAATAAAATTAAATGTAACAATATTTTGTTTCTCGATGGGTTTGCCAAGATAATTATGTTACGTCAATTTAATTAAAAGTAATTCGTTTTCGTAATTCTTACGATAGCACTCAAAATGTACCTTGATCTGAAGGTATCTTGTATGAGCATGTGATTCAACTAATGCGAACATGATGTAGAGTTCAACCATCACTCTTTACGTGTCAGCGATCACGCAAATCCGCACGTACGACAAATCGCGCGCTGTTCCAATCGCCCTCCCCACTTTCCCTTCGTTGAGGATCAGGGTGACCAGCAATCGATCCTTTTGTCCTGAGTATCCCTCGTATGTAGCACGACGTCGGTTAATTTATATTTATCCTTTTCTTCAGTATATACACAGGATTCTGCAGGCTGTTTCCGAAATTTGACGTTTGGAAGAGAAACGTTTACACGCCGGGGGAGAAAGAGGGGGAGGGGCAGCCGCGAAAAAGGAGAAACGATGATGTGGGGCGAGGAGAGAGGGGGAGAGAGAAAAAGAGAGGTGGGGGCAATGGAGTAGATAAATAGATGGATGGGCAATATTATAACTCACCGGCTGTCATCCTGTACGGCCGAGTCAGGCTGCTAATCAGACCCCGGCGCGCATTCGCCCCTCGACCGACCCTTCACGAAAAATGGATTTATTGCCGTTCGCCTCGACTTCGGCACGCTATCGAGCTCTCTGATCCATAGAATGTAACCATCGTCGTACTATTCGTATCGGATCCTCCCTCCGGGCTGAGTCTTCCCTTTCCCGGACCTTCCTACCCTCCCGACCTCAGCCTGCCGAAAACCGAAAACCGCCTTCCGACGCTCTTTCGACTTCAATGTGGCGGAAAACGTTGAAATGTCAATGCCAAATTTTTGCACATGATTTTCATGAACGAACCGGAAAAATATGACGAAATTATCGAAGTTGCGTAAAAATGTAAAAACAAGTTTTCGGAAATTCAATCACACATGTGAAGGAGATCTGAAATTACGAAATCTTTATATATACAAAAAACACACACACACACACACATATACACACATACACACAATGAGAAATTATTTTTTAATATATATAAAGAAGATAAAGGAGGAGGGGGAGGGAGAGAGAGAGAGAGAGAGAGAGAGAGAGATCAGAGCTCATTGGAGAAAAGGCAAGTTGGCATTGCGTTCTTTATGTATTTATGGCGAAAGAAGAAGTGAAAAAGTTACAAAATATCTCTTTTATATCATAGATACTTTGTTCTAAGTTTTATTTAAATCAAATAAGTATTATAATAAAATAGAAAAAAATGTGATTTAAGAGGAGGCAAGTAAATTTTTGAGCATTTCAAAATTTTATATTAATATTCTTCAGTTTGAAAGAGTAAAATTAGTTAAATTTAAATGTGACGTATATTTAGTTAAAAGAAAGTTTCTATTATTATTAGTTTCTATTATTACATATTATTGTGACATATTATTTTTAATAATAACAGTAATTTGAATAATAACAATAATTTATAATAAAATGATTGAAATCAAACATATATAGGGAGTAAGTTGATTCACATCTAAGCAAGCTTAACTTGTTACCGCACATGTGAACATTCAGTTACAACTTAACTCTGACAAAACGCTTTATATTTCTATATTGAAGTAAGCTACATCTAAATAGTTGGCATTTATTTTTTTATAACAATATTTTGTTATATTTCATTATAAAATAATTTTAAAACAGTACTAGCCAAGATTTGTAATTACAGATATTAGCTTGATATATACATATGTACGTTCACGCTTATTACTTTTTTCTAACGGAGATAGAAAAAAAAGGATAATAAGCGTAAATGTCGATATACATCAAGTCAATTCGCAAAATTATAAATCTTGGATAATATTGCTTTAAAAGATACAATCTTTGCTTTAGTAAAAAGCACATATCTACGATCTGTTTTTTTATTTCTGTTACGTTTTCATTAATTTAATACAGAGTTTGTCGTATAGGCAACTTACACTGTAACATGTAACAATTTATTTCACTATCGGGACAAGCTAGCTACAATGCAGCTTGTTCATTCACTTATTACAAAGAAACTATACAGTATACAGAATATAGTATTCCTGGCATGAAAATGTTATAGAAAGTTCTCTCTATCATATAATATTTTAGTACAAATTAATCATAATAACTAGTTATTTAAAATTGCTGAAATTGTGAAAAATTCTGCCAACGAGCTCCGGTTTCCTTTATGTATATTAATTTATAATAGCACAGAAATTTTCTTGTTATATAGCAATTATATAATAATGTAATGACTACACTTTTATCTTATATAGACTTTATTTACTTTCATTTCTACTTCTCAAGATATTCGATTATATATTCAAAAACTACGACTCTTTATCGTGTTATTATATTCGAATATACCTTGTGTTTTACGACATAAGCTCTCACTAATCAAGTAATTTGTCATGCTCAGTCTTAAATCAGTCGTTTCCCAAATCATATTCTTTTACAAATCAGGAAACAACTATTGTTCTTTCTCCGCGTGCGTCGCACCGCAAATGCGTTGTCACGCGGCGCATAACGCACATTCTCTTCTTTCCGTCATCCTTCAACAAGCTCTCATCTCGTCGTGCCTGACTTATGTGCACGTGGGTGTACTCGATTTCCACGAGAACGCGCCGCTTTCACCGCGGTCGATGACGATGAGAGGGTTGGATCGCGGGTAGAAGGAAGGTAAGGTAAGAGGCGGGAGGTAGCCGCGGAACGACAGGAGGAAGAATGGTGCGGAGTGGAGGGCGACGGGGCGGAAAGGGGAAGTAAGGGGTCAAGTGAGGACCAATGCATCAAGCAAACCGTGACACTCGCCTCCGCATGGCGTGCATAGATCATGCCGACCTCGTGCGCGACAGGGATGGCGCGGAGCGGGGAGACGATCTAAGCCGTACACTGTGCGAAGAGAGAGAGAGAGAGAGAGAGAGAGAGAGAGAGAGAGAAACACAGAAGAAAGATAGACGAAGAGACTTCGTCTCTTGCCTCTCTTGTCCCTTCTCGGTCCTTCGATCACCTTTCCGTCTTTCTCTTTCCCGTCGCGACTACGGCGGGAGAGCACAGATGTACGAGCCGAACGAGATAGACGCGAAGAGGAGAGCAGACGTGCCTGCGAGACCTCCGGTACGCGAGCGTGTACGTACACGCGTGAGTGTGTGAGTGCGCGCGAGCGTTTTTTCAACGAGATTTATTACCGAACTCCTAATGCTCCGGGACAAGGGGACGGGGCCAGCATCCCTTTCTCCGCCTCCCCCTACTTCTGCCGTCGTTGTCGCCGTCGCCGTCGCCGTCGACGACGTCGTCGTCGCTGTGTCGACAGTACTTCGTACCTTCTCGCCGTGCCTTCTCTCGTCTCCGCGGGTCGCTTAATCCCCAGCTGCCACGCTATTACGAGTTGATTTACATTCTCGCGCTAACAAGGGTTGGAATAGGGACCGGAGGATGAATTTGGTGATCCTCTCGCTAGATCGTTTGATACCGGATGACGACGGCGCATCGAATCAAAATTCTTCAAATTGGCGAACGATCGAGTCGATAACTTTTCCGGAAATCTTATCCCGCGATCGCTGTATCGTCAATTAAAAACTCAAATGGGAGATGATTCGAAGCGGCGTTACGATGGCAAGTCCCCGATTATCTAATTCATCATGCAAAAATGCAGCAATGTAGCTGGCACCGCTAGATCTCGGAAGCGGCGAGGAGATCGTACATAGGCTCGGGTTACACCAGAGCAATAAATGTCTGCGCTAGGAAATTTACGGCTACAAACGGCGTCATAAGCGCGAAATAAATCATTATTAAGTAAATCGTATTACTGTTTGTAAATTCTACTCTTAACAAGCCTAACTTTAATGAGATCGTTATAAAAGGATTACATAATCGCGACGCGGCGCGCGTTTTACGCGTACGGGATGTAACCGCGCCGATCGCGCGAGGAGCCGGTCCCGGGGAAAATCGAGATATTCGATCAACGTTCGATCGAACAGATAAAAATCCAAGCGGAGAAACACGAGGCTGCACTTTGTGCGGCTAAATGTTATGGGAAGCGGGAAGTCGGTTAAGTAGAAGCCGCTGCATCACTGTCAGGCAGCGGAACGTTCCTACTGAATCATTTTACATGGGTTATCAAAGAGCACCGTGCAACGAACGCGAAATATATTTGTTTCATAAATGATGTAGCGTATTTATAAGCCTTAATGGTCTCGGGATATTTAAGAAGAAACGAAAAAAAAAAGTAACAAAACTTCTACGAAAGTTTACGGGGAGAAAGGAATTCTCCGATATTTTATTTTACAATATTTTATACTATTTTACAGTGATTTAACGCGTTTATTTAACGAATAATCCAACAAGTGGAAGTGCAAGTGTATCTAACAAAAAACGAAAGTAAAGTTTGCGGAAAAAAGAAAATTTGTTATTGAATTCATACAAGTGTGATAATAATATCAAGACAATTTAGAATTCTTGTCAAAATTTATTAATTCAAGTTAGATACTCTATAATGTAAAAAATTTCCCTCACATTAATACAATATAATTTTCATCTTACCTCTCATAATTGTTCTCGCTGAGTAGTTGCTCCAAGTTGCTCAAACTTTTGCGAATGAATTATCACATCACTTTACGTATCATCTTTCTCACTTGCATTCCGCGATGCGTCAAGATATCGAATATCTTTCGAATAATTGGAAGACACGCCGAACGGAACGCGTGTCATTCCGAAGAAATCGTGGACGGCTGGACGGATCGGGGCAGAAAGATTCGGAGGGTTGGGGGATAGAGAATGAGATAGAGCGAGAGAGAGAGAGAAGAAAAAAGGAATCAGCCTCGAGACACATCGCCACAGAAGACGAGAAGGGTGACTCGCGAGGAAGAAAGACTCTCGGGAACTCCGAAGAGTGGGATGGGGGCGTGGGTGGAATGGGTGATGGTGGGGACGAGAGAAACACGGCGCCCCGCTAGGACTCCGATCGGTGGTGGGGACAGTTCAGGGCCGCGGGGAGGGAAGTGGCGGCACAGCGAGTAGGGGCAAACAACGCTACGATGGAGGGGGCAGAGGTGGGGAAGATGAGCGCGGAGCCGTCAGTGCGCCACGTGCTGCCGTCGCGAGTAGGTCTTCGCTTTCGCTCCGTTCCGTCGGCGGACCATGCACGCTGTCGCGATATCGTGACTCCTCTTCTCCTCTCGTGGTGAACCGATCGGAAACTCGGCGGAAGCGCGTCACTTGACAGTCGGGGGTGCGCGGCAAACGTTGCGGCGATGCACGTCTCCGCGCGGTGACAGATGACGGTCGAGCGAGGGTGCAGGCGTTCCGCGAGCGGAGGAAGTGGTGATCACTGAGGGGACCACGCGAAAGAAAAAGTTTAGTGAATGGTGTGAGCTGTTGTCCCCCATCCCCTCCCCCATTCGTTCCTCGCCCTCCCCCTCATTAAGTCGTGTTACATTGCGCGGGGCTCGTCGTGGCGATGACGTGGTGATATGGTGTCGAGAGTTTCGCACCCGAGGCGCATCCCGATGCTCGCCGTCCCAACGCCGCGTTGCTCCTGTCATAATTGCTGGACGAGGATCGGCGCTGCGTCTGAGGTGTCGGCGGTGACGGCACGCCGGGACCAACGTATCCTGCTCGGTGGAACCACTACTTCGTGGTGAGTGTGCCGTGTGATTCATGCGTTTCCAATGACCGCCGTAAACGTGTCACGTCACCGAAACCATTCGAAGAACTGTAATCTTGTCGAAGGTGTCTTCTACGCGAAGACACATCGGAATGTGCTCATCCGTCGAGTGCTGTCACGTATTATTCCATCTATTCGGTCACTGGGAAGTAAACAGTGAAAAGATACGTCGACGATCAACGTTTACCTTAAAACGTAGAAACTAGAGTGTGAATTGTGTCGAGAGACACACTTAAAGATATTACTTCATTCGTTTCTTTTATGGTGTGAACACGTGAATAATTCTACGTTTTACGTCACACGCAAATAGAAAAAAAGTAGAATTTATCTTCTCGTGCAGAGAGTGAAGTTTGCTCAGAAACGCGCGAACTTAAACTTAAGTTCGCATCGAGTTCGGTGAGAATCAAAGTGTCATGCACGAAAGTTTTAGTTTGGGAATTTCAGTTTCGTTATATTCCCTTTTTCTCGTCACTGTTATATAATCCCGACAATTGTGAATATCATAATGAAAATCCATCTCGATTCCATTTTGTGAATTTTTTGCGCGTAAACACATAGTTTTCGAAAAGATATCCTACGAATCTCCGCGTCCTTGTCGAAGAAAAATTTCGGAAGAAGTGCAACGCGATCGGTTGTCCGCGCGGTTTAAAAAAGAATGGAAAGAAAAAAAAAGAAGGAAAGAAGAAAGATTACCGCGGCGCGGGTTCGCGCGAGCGCGTGGCTTGCATAAACAAAAGTGCAGTGCGCGCAGCAGGTGGCGGGGAATCGCGTGTAATCCTCGTGCACGTCCGGATCGTCCGCGGAGAGCGCGTTGCTTCTACCCCTTCGGAAAATTAACGTCGCGCCGCATTAACCTCGATCAAGCCGCGTCAAAGCGTAGTCGCGGATTAAATCGCGCCGCGCGATTCTATTTTCGCCGTGTCCTCGCGCCGCGATTCGGATTTTCTCTGTCACGCGCGCTGTTCTTCCTCGTCTTCGTCGATCCCACTTACATACGCACGCACACAGGCTCTCTTTCTGTCTCTTTCTCTCTCTCTCTCTCTCTCTCTATATATATATATATATATATATATCGCTATCTCCGATTCCGGAATATCTTACGAGCTGTCAGGATAAAAACGCCGCGATTTCCTATAGCGAGTGACACATATTAAAGCGTTCAGACCTTGTAAAATATGATATTATATCGATGCGATGTGTGATGTGCGATACGTGAGATTATCGACACGTACTCGACGGGCTAATTTCGGTTTGGATTGAATTTTGATTGGTAAAATGTCAGTATATGACTAGACGTCACGTGTGTCATAATGTATAACGACGATTAGAATGAGAATAGAGAATGCTATATTTACTGTCAAGCTTATTTCAACCGTGTCGGAAACGACAGAACAGATTAAGTGAAATTCCTATTTGAAACAAAAGAAATTGTAATTTGTAATTTAATTATTTGTAATAATTGCGTTATAATCTTTCTTTATTAATGCTATTTTGTCTAGAACGTCAATTTTTATATTATAGACGTAATAGGATCGAAGCAAAAATTTGCTATCTAATTTGTTGCTGTATATATGTACAGAATGACAGATAACGTTTATATTTGCTACAATGTGAAAAATGACAATAATAACGTTACTAGTTCACAGTTTATTCGCCAAAAAGTTTTATGTCTTTAAATGACGTAATTACATGTTTCGATTTTATCAACAAAAAGCCTCTAATTTTTTAACTTTACTGTACAAATTTTCCATCTCTTGCGTGAGTAAATATTACCTAGAATCAAGACAGAGGTCGTATAGGAATAATGATTCTTTTTGTAGTAATGAAACGATAATTAATCGTAATTACTATAATTACTGATCGACTGATGATTAACTATAATTACTGATCGACATTGCATGATTGATTTTGAATTTATCTTCAACTCGATCTGAAATTTTTCCATCTTTAATTCCTTATTTCTTGCTTAAATGTGGAACACACAAGAGTGAGAGAAAGAGAGGGAAAAGAGAGAGAGAGAGAGAGGGACGAAGAATGACCGTGTCTATGCGTCGTGCTGCGTGTGGTTTACCCCATATCCGCGCTAATTGTCAGTTCATCAATATCATGCCTGAAAAATGCATTTTTGAACGAGCGTACGGGAAGGGGGAGGGGGGAGCGTAGAGAGAGCGTCGAGTGGACGCCTCCACCCTTTTGCCACCCGTCAGGCCGATGGGTTGGGGGTGGATTGGGCCGCTTCTTGACACGCTTTCCATCTTCGGTCTGATGGATGCGGTAAACGCTGGCGTTGACAGTGCGTTTTAATTGCGAGGTCCGCGTTACTGAAGCCATCCAAAGTGGGTCTCGGCTGACGGGATTGAAAGCGCGCGTCATCGCGACGAGAGATTTTTTCTGCCGCGCCGTGCGGTACCGGTACGGCTAGCGCAGCGATGGATCCTCGATCCCTTCGATCGCGATCCATCCACACCGCGACGTCGGGCCTCCGCGGTCTTCGATTCCGGGCCGACGACCCGACCCGATTTTATCTTTTTCTCTTTTCTTCTCTTTTCCTTTAACGGGAATATTTACTTTGTACGTCTCTCCTCGCGCGAGTGCGAAGCGAGTGCGCGCGCGCGCGGAAGTTGGAGCGGCGAAAGGAACAGCGGCGACGTCGCGTCTTTATCGTTAGCCTTATTTCGGGTCGAGAGAGCTCGCGACGCAATTAACGGGATGCAACCAGTCGAATAAGGCGCGAGCAATGCGATCGGAGAGAGCCGGCCTGTCAATCTTCTTGCTCCATCCTTGGAGAAATGGTGCATTAACGCGCCAAGCCGTTCGTGCGCGCACGCTACCATACGATGATTCGCAATTATTTGCGCCGATACCCAACGTTATGCTTTTTCCTCCTGTCGATGATAATCCCGAAGTCGTTCGGGCCGGTTTCGGACCGGACAGCCGAATGATTTATTTTTATTATTACACCGTCCGACGATCAACACGAGAGACACGTTTCGGAGCAATTACGTAACTTGCAAGGATTTGATTACGGTTTTGTTTCACGCCGCATTGTCGCTTCCTTTTCGTAATTATAGAGCGCTTTGTACAGAGGTGCATTACGAATTTGAGAAAACACAAAACGAAAAGATGCGGAGGAGACAACTTCCGTTTACGTGCCTGTTATTTTAACCACTGTGCTTACACTTGCGCTTGACGTTCGGATGTAAACGCGAACGCAAATTAGTTTGTTATTTTAGTCCCGGACACCTGAGGAGAGAAAGAACTCTTCGGGGTTGCGTAGACCAAGCGAAGTGTGTTCGCATATTGCGTTCGTATTAATATATATATGTTTATTGCATGCACGATGCGCACCGCGTGAAGCGAGACAGGCTGCGTTGTGCTCACACACGTATCACATTTAGCAACTCATAGCAATTGTTTCGAGAGCCTGTCTAGATAAAACTCGTTGACGGATGTTTAACGTACATCTCGATTTTTTGATTCGTCGCCCGTTCGAATAAAGTTACCACGGCATAATAAATCGTTTAACATCAATTATTTTTATGTGGTGGTTCTTGTAGCACACAAATAAATCAAATTAAGATTTTACGATAATAAATCACATTGAGACAAAGAGGAAAGCAGTGATTCTCTTACAACTTCTACTTCGTGGAGCTGCGAAAAAAAATTATAGAAATGACCTGACGAGCATACGTCTTATGGACGTAATACATTTTTCACGGTCTTTCATTGTTTTTACATTAACTCGCTGTAAACAATCTGCTTTTGCACGTCACACACACGTGGTGGCAGTTGCCGGATATTTACGAGACAATTCGACGTGACAAACGTCGGGAGATAAATTCCCTCGTGTGTCTCTCGTCATTAATTAAATAACAACTTTTTAACAGGCGCTTTAACGATTAACCATTTTTATCGCGGTCAGATATTGAGAGTCGATTCGACGATTAGAGTGAAAATGATCGAATTTATATCCATAGAGAAAGAAAAACGCTTCTTTACATTTCTATTTGTTCGACTTATATTTATTTCATAAAAACAGCTTTAAATGAAACATTATTTTGTTGAATATAAATTTTTTAGTTTTATTGAATTAAATCATATTGTTCGATCGAGTGATTGTTTGAAACAATATTTTTCGATGAATTAATTTTCTTTGATTATACTATTTAGTTAGTCCATTTTTTATTGGATCTATAGAACTAGTTATATTCTAAACATTCCCCGCGAGTGGTACGCGGCAGCACTAGCAGATGAACACAGCGGCGTTCTATTTTGTCGTAAGTAAACAAAATATACAGATTAAAGTTGCTTGATGCGCAAAAGTAATGTGATAGCCAATTGCTTTTTCAAAGGAGCAAATTATTAAGAAATAAAATGAAATAATATAATACTTTTAAATAATATAATACTTGAAATAATAAAATTGTAACAAAATTGTGATTTAAGTGAATTAACAATATTTTTATTGAAATAATGAAATTATTTAAACAAAAAAAATTTAATTTTTTAAAAATATTATTTTAAGGTAAAGATATATATTATTTGAAAATTCAAACGATGATATTGTTTTCCAAACATTGATTCGGTTGAACGATGCATAAAAATTTCTTTGGATTTAAGAAAATTTGTTAAATCTGAAGAAATATTTTTCTCTATGTGCGCGCACGCGCGCGCACACACACACACACACACACACACACACACACACACACACACACACACACACGAATATATTAAATATGCACTCGTAAATCCACTCTTCATTGGTCATACGACTTAAAATTCGTTGACTTGCAATGAAGCGGACATGATGTCATCAGACAGCGATTAAATCCGCTGTGTCATCGTGAGACGCTCCCGACATACGTATGACGAGTCATTACGGATTCATAGGAATCAAAGCAACCTCGTCGTAAATATTGTTTATTGCATCTCGCTGGCCGAATTAATTCATGAAATCATTAATGTATTATTATCGACGTCCAAACGTCGTTTTCGTGACTTTGTCGACAATCGACCGAGACATTGAACATTTATGCTTGAAGCTGGCATAGGTTGATCTCTATCTATAGATAGAACGGTATTAAAATCGCAAAAACACAAGATTAAGAAGCAAAAATTGAACGATTGCTATTTCAAAACGCATAATCAAGCTTTTTCTCATTCAAGATCATTTTTCTTTCTCACGCATTGTTTTTCGCACACAATCTACGTCGTGTCGGTCGCCTTGGCCCGTTCGTAGATTTCGACAAATCGCTGTCTAATCGCGGCATGGCAATCGGTTCGCTCGCAGAATGCGCAATGAAAATTTGTCGTCGTCGTCATCGTAAATCCACGTCCGCGCGCGTAGCCGTTCCTCCGCGGTGAGTCGCGTTGCATCACGTTCGTCCGTGTCCGCGATAGGGAGTGCTACGACTCTCTGTTGATTTATGAGTCAGTTTCGTAAGCGTAATGACGAAGAGGATTAAGATTCCGCTTTTACATGTCGGCGGATAACGGCGGATCGAAGATAATTATCGCGCACGGCTTTTTTTTTCTCTCCCCGTAGAGGACGGACTCTTTCGTGATGTTGTCGTCGTTATAATTTAACACGCGAGCGGCAGGTAATAATACCGCGGCTAGAGAAATATCTGTTCCCCTTGTCGTCGCTCCCCTATGTTTCATCGTCCGCTCGAATCGCGAACCGCGAGAAAGACAACTGAAACGCTTCGCTCTATTGCAAGTGAATATTTTTTTTCATACTAGCATTACGTATTCGCTGAATCTTATCGATATGCAATTACTGCGAATTTTATAAACGACATTCACTTTTAGATATTTTTTTTTATTATATTACATTAAATTTTCTTGGATTTTTTTTAGACGTAAAATCTTTTTGAATTAATCTTATGACCTGCGAATAGTGATACGTGAATATTTGATATAATAATTAAATGATAATTGATGATTAATTTATCTGAACTTTACTGGATTTAACTTTCTAGATAGATAGTGAAATCCGATCCAAGAGATCTACCTCGACGCGTATAAAGGCAGATAAGTGTGGTGTACCTGATTCGATCAATCTGGATTGACAGATCTATTCTAGTACGCCTGACATAACAGATTTGATCTGTCCTGAATTTAAAAAGGGGTACCCTCTGATTTTTAAGGACACGGTTCGCGTCAGAAGAGAAGAGTATAGGAAGGATGAAGAACATAGGAGGATCAGAGCGCGCACCTTCCTGTCCCCTTCTCTTGTAGCTATTTGCTTGTCAACTCGTCTATCCATCCATGAAGACCCGTCAGGATACTCGAGCTGCATCGAGCTCGTTCCCCTTATTCCTCGTGAACGGATTAATAATAGAATCGTTGTAAGCTCACCTGCCAATGTCGTCGGGTTAAAAGGTCCCTTTGATGTTCACCCGCAGGATTTCGCGACGCAAATGAAGGATGCTCCCCCGCGCGTTAGTCGGCGCAGCATCACGAAACGCTAATGAGACATGCGTGCAAACGCGAGAGCGAGCAGTTATATAGATATCATTAAAACCGTTCATTGCGTGAAAAAATGTACGTTGCGTTTAAATTGCAAGCCGATTATTGGATGCATCGCTTGTAGTCATTAAAGTCGCGTTAACATTGAATATTTTACAGTGTAAATTGACGTTCGTTCGAAAATTTTTGACGAGACATTTCATCTGCTTCGTTATACGTATATATGTATATGATTTTGAAAGTTTGCGAAATTTTCAATGTTACGTTTAATGTACATTATTTATTAAATAAATATTTATACATTTGTATAAGAATTTTGCACATACATGTTTGTGTATATATTGTATATATATATTGTGAGATATATCATACATAATTGCATTGTATGACTATGTACCCAATATAATTATTTTTTATATAAAAGAAGGTCGCCGATATTGTTATATTGCTTTATTTTTGGTCCATATTTCTTAAATAAAAACTAAAAAAAGCTTTGGAAACATAAATACTAGAACATAAAAACTAGAAAGTATTTTCTATCAGTTGATATATAGCAGTATTTATAATACTGTTTCGAACTTTGCAATAATTAACTTTTTCATAAGACAAAAATGAACCCCAAACGTAGATATAATTGACATATAAGGCAGTAATATATTCTTTTCCTATTCTTTTTTTTACAGAGAAATTATCTATACAAGGTACCTATAAGTTTAATGTATATGAGGATTTCTCCTTTCGCTTCGATGTAAAACGGTTTTTGTTGATTTATACGGGATTTTTAATGAATATCTTTGAAAGTCTAATATAATATTTTTATGATGTAAAACCGAATGTAGGCGAAAGTCGCTAATATTGACATAAGTCTTCTAAAGCAACACCCCTTATTTCTCGAAAATTAAACACTGCAACAAAAAGAAACCTGGTAATAATTACCAAACATATTTTATTTTACATATTGGTGTAATATTTAAGTGTGTATCACCAAACATAATAATAACCAATCATTTGATAATAATTAATAAAGTAAAATTAGTGTTTAGTTGGTCCAACTCTAATTTTTTGATTATACACTCAGAGAAAAAAACCGTACCAGCAACTAGAAATTTAAGGATAAATAGCGCCTTAACTATGTATTATAAAGTTGTAATAACAACAATGAATAAGTAATACGAACTAAGAAAATGTAGTAATATAAACCATTTATAATAAATTGTTCAACAAACAGAAAAATAATCGCATAATAATAATAATTTTTTTTTAAGTCATCTCAACAATATAATTAATTAGTTATGCTTCACTTTAAAAAAATATTTATCTAAACTAAAAAAATGTAGTTATATTTTATTTGTATAAAGTCTATATAACTGTGTAATGATAGTTGAGTCGCTATTTCACTATCAATTAATAGTTGACATATATTGTAACCGTTACTATATTTTTATAGTATTTAATAGTCAAAAATATAGTTGTCACAACTATTTCGTTTTCTCTCAGTGTATTAATCAAACATTTGATTGAAATTATTTCACCAAACATTAGAAATTATCATCTAGGCTTGATTATTATTACCAAACTCTTTTTTCAGTGTGCTTACGCGTGCTCTATTAATGCACGTAGAAACGTAATTTAGATGATTAAATAAATAAAACCTATGTCACAGTATCGGCAACTTTCCCCTATATTCGATATTTTCCATCATAAAAATATCGCATAAACTTTCAAAGATATTCAATAAAAATCTCTAATTTGAATATGTTAATGTTAAACTCACGTCGTATCCATAATTTCTCTCGTGTACGTTCTCTAGACGTGTTCTTGCCATTTAATTTCTCCGAGTCCTCACAGTGCATCATTAGCTCGGAACAGTTTCCAATCGCTTCTTTTTTTCCGTTCCTTCTTATCATATCGATGAGTTCTCCGGCGGTATTCGTTAGTACAGGCGTGCAGCTCCTAGATAGCTAATGCGAAATGCAAAAGGGAGTAGTTTCGCCGTGTGCACGTATGTGAGTGCGCGTCGACACGTGTAAACACGCGCCTAACGAGGACGCGAGAGCGCTCAAACAGGCGCTTCGCCTTCGTGTCCGTGTGTGCTTACGCGTGCGAAACACAGGCTGTTGTATACACACGCTCGAGAAAAACACGCATACGTACGCGCGCGAGCATGCACACACACACACACACACACGCACGTACGCACATACATGTCAATAGCACACCCCCGCGATCCAGTACCGCCTATTGAAGTCCGCGATGACGGGGCCCGTCTGTCAGCAGATCAAAGCTGAAGTAAGCTCTCTTTGTGATGCTTTGCCGGGTTGGTATTTAATTATGTATGAGATCGATATTCGGGCCTTCGGGGCTCGTTGTCCCCCTCTTTCGCTTAGCTTTCTCTCTCTCTCTCTCTCTCTCTCTCTCTCTCTCTCTCTCTCTCTCTCTCTCTCTCTTTCTCTCTTTTCTCGCTCGCTTGCTCGCGATCTCTCCTTCCCGCTTTTCACTACCCATCCACTTTCCTCATCTTCCCTTCTCAGCTCGTTTTGGTCGCGACCAAACTCGAAGCTCGACCAAATAAATCTATATCCTTAGTACGTCTTTGTTATATCATGAAGGCATGGAAGGGAGAGGGCATTCACTCTTTACAAGGATGTGTAGAATTCAAATCAGTACGATGCTGCCGATAGTTTTGACCGTATCGGCAAACCTGTACTTTGAAAAGTCGTATTATTGTTTGATGTATTTTAAATTCTGCATGTAGAAGTCTCGGCTGCTTTCATATCGATAAAGGATGTTCGAGTTCGTTTGTTGTTATATTTAAGCAGGTTTTACGAAGTTTATCGTGGATTGTGATTTCCCCTGAAATATGATAACAACTACAGATTTGTTTTACCCATGGCGTGGCGTCCTTCATCTCCCGTTTGTTTTTTCTTTTGGCTGAATTACGAGGTAAAGTAAGTACAACTTTTTTCGAGCAGTTACTCATCAATTATCTCTATTTCGTAGGAAACTCGCGGTAATTTGGGTAGATATGAAGGGAAAATAAAAAGTGAGAGGAGGGAGAAAGATCGAGTTTCTCGATAAAACTAATTAGTATTCGTATTCGTCCAGTTTGCGCGTGCAGTTCAAAGCGCCGACTTCGCGCGAACATACTTTATGCGTCCTGTTCAATCGTAAAGATTTCTTTAAATGCCGGAATGAATATCTGCTGAAAGGAAAGCACGCGGGAGTCCCGGGAAAGAAGATGAGATTATTGCCAAAGTAAACGAACAAGATTGCTAGTTCTATAAACCGGCGAGAAATCGCCCCGCGACGTTTCGCCCGTGTATGTACCTCCGAGACATATCTCCTTTTAATGTTTGCTAATAAGCATAATGAAAGGTCAGATCTTGATGGTACGAGTTTTCTTTGATAGTCCCCGTGCTTGCCAACGTCCGGTGCATCTAATTAAAGAAGCGCGCTCTCTAAAATTGCTGGAAGAAGCTGAACGTCGGACGAGACAATCCGGATCGACGCTTTTCTGGTGGAATTTGGATCACAATAGGATTCGTTAAAATGTTTTTATGTCGCGTAATTAAAGCCTCCATCGAGCGATCCGCTTCGTCATAATACGTGCGCGTCAGTGTGCGAGGAATTCGAAATGCGAGCCGCGAATCTTTGCGAAGAAAACAAGGAAAAGAAAATATTAGCTAATCACGCCGATCGGCGGTGCTTCGATAACTCGCCATACCTCTGTCGCGTCGCGTTCACCACCTCCCATCCCCTTCCTCCCACCTTTCGCGCGTTTTTTCTAAATGAACGAATCCATTTCGCTCGATTTCCATTTTCACGCACCGATTGCGCGTGTGTGCAATCGCGGCCGCGCGACGAATGGCCGCGAAAGGTTATCGCTGCACTTCGAATTACGATCAATGTATACCTTTTGATCTGACGACTCTGTTTTTCGCCGCCGCGCTCCAGCGCCGGATGACAAGTGCAGTCGGCTCGCGACTCTCGCCATGATAATCTGAACAAAATGGTGGCGGGAGTGAAGGAGAAAGAGGGGAGCTAAATGCTCTTGATTTACAGGCGGTTCTCGCCCTCGCCGCAGTCCGATTTTTCGCAATGTTACCTCTCACTCTTCACTCTCACTCCGTAGATCTTCCATTCACCCGAGATAATCGAACCTCATGTAATAATTCCGCTTTAGTTTTTAAGCCCCGCATTAATCTTTTATCCGTTTATCGGTGGAAAATATAGATTTAAATTCTGTCCGTTGTTCGAATTTTGTTTAATTTAACTTTTTCGTTAGATTCTTTTTCATGATTAAATTCACTACTTCGGATCCTTTTTATACGCCTGCAGTTACAATAGAGGCATAATCGAAACATTTGTATTTACACGTGTTTCATTTTTCCTCTATCCCAGATATTAATAATTTTCGTTTTATAATACATGCGCCTCTCTTTCTCTCTTACGATCGCGATAATTGCGACGTTTCATTGCGAATCCCGTTGTTTTCCGCGCGCAGCGTTTTGCCTTTTCCCATTGTCGTCGGGGGGCCACCGAAGGCTCGTTGTTTTCCATTTCATACGGCCCGTTCGTTAAAGCACCCTCGATCGGCGGTTTCAGAGAGATCGCGAACGCAAACCCGATCTAAAACGGAAAACCAAACGCTAGAGGCGTGCTGATGATGTAGACACACGCGGCGAACGAGGCATAACGCGGTCAGGACGGGGCCGGAGTAGCAGGCGGCAAGCGCGGCGTTTTGATCATTCGCACAGAAAATTGTATTTTCGAAATCAATTAATATCCGTGCGAGTAATAATACACTGGCTAATGATTGCGCAACCGTACACACCAGAGATCCGAGCCGGCCTCGCCATTCCCTTCCCCCTCCTCCTCCTCCTCCTCCTCCCTCTCGCCCCTTTCCCTCCCCTTCGCCCTCCGGGTGAGTACCCCACGCTGACCCCCGGGCTACTTTCAACTGGCTCCCGCGCGCCGACTGTGATGCGCCCGCACCGACCAAAGTGCATTTGACAATTTTTAATTATCGATAACGAGCCCGACCGCACGACGGTACGTTCGAGCTGAAAAACAATGCGTCGACGGCTAACTGAAAAGCTGCCTCCTCCCACCTCCCTCCCATCCATCCCCCCGCACCTCCCGCGTCTGCTTCTCCCCGTCCCCGCCGCCGATTAATTCAATATTAATTCTATTACTTGCCGATGAACGCGCGAATTTTCCGTGTAACTTAACGGTGTTTAATTTTTATCCGTCCCTGGTGATTCGCCGTTTAGCCTGGAATGGATGCGTCACCGTGCAGCCGTACGGTAGGGTTCATGTGACGTGCACGGTATTTTTGCGGCGAATAATGAACATTGTACGGAGGATTGTATTTCCTACACTTATGTATATTTTAATGCATTTTTTATAACAATGCGACGTGTAAGCGAATAAAAAGTAGTTTATTTGCCAGCAATTGACGATCAGCAAACTTTAGATTATAAAGTGTCTGCGCTATGTACCGTGCGCGCAAATGAATGTGGAGCGCATTCACAATAGACGCACGTTGCGAAAGAAAAACATGTCTCTTTGGTAGATTAATTAATAAATAATCACCTCACGGTAATTGTGCGACATCGGTAATGTGCAACAGCGACGTATATTCTTATTTCGCGCTTTTGATTAACGTAAAATAAAACATTCACTTTAATTAATTATTTCTTTCATTGCGCATAGTAACGCGACCGTCTACACAAATGAAACAACTAAAGAAGAAGGTGATATGTGACATAATCGTAATATTGTATGATTCGCGTGCTTATAAATGTAAAACTACTTTATTTTATTTGAATTTCTTTTTAAATAAACACTGTAGACATTACATCCAAACGCATTAAACGCACTAAAAAGCGCAGTGTATTTTTACTCGATACATAGTTGAAAAATTTATATTAAATTTATATTAAATTTGATATATTTCACGTGTCCCGAACGATTCATCCAAATTTTTGTGTTAATTTAAGATGAATATGTTGTAACAATAACACAAACATTATGCAAATGAACACTATAAGTAAATACATAAATACTAAATAAATTAAATTCAAATATTCGTTGTACGAATAAATATGGTCAAGACTGGATCTTAGTGCTTAAAAATATTATTATATAAATTTTAAATACATTTATCAGTTCATAAATTGCGCGCCGATTACTGTCGAACTTTGAAATGCAATCTTAAACTGAAGCTAGAATAATAATGTCGCAAATTAAGTTGAATATGTAAAAATTAACAAAAAGTGTGATACTTTGATATAATTTGGAAACGAATTGTAGAAGCATATTTTTTTTAGTAAAATTAATATTTGTAATATGTTAAATTAACACATTCATCTTTGATTCTTTTATCTTAAGACCATTCTACAATAGCGTAATCGGAAATGTAAGAATTGATCAATCACAGTGTGAATGTGAGGAGGAATAATTGATCGATCAATTCTTACAATTACAACGATTTACGATTACGCTATTCTACAATCGATTTTAGAACTTATATTTAATATTACATTATTTTTGTTACTTGTTCACTTACTCATAAATTGTGTTATTTTAACACTAAAAATATTTTGTATTAAATATCAATTTAACACGAAATCATATCAAATATAATCGCATTATGTTAAATTAACACTCGGGCAATTGTTAAAAATACACAATTTTTTAACAAGGTTTTAACACAAGTACGAAATGTTTTTAACGTTTTTTTAAGCTTCAGGGTATATCTAAGAACGATTCAAACGAATATCGCTTTTCATTGAATCGTGATATCAGTTCGATAAATAATTTTCCACGAAGTTCTGGGTTTCTCTCTCTGATATTAATCGCATGTTTCAATGGCAGTCTATAATTAGTCATAGATATCTTTTGTCTGGATCAAAGCTCTCTCTTAGCTGAAATTATATCTATAAAAATATTGCTTCTTAAGTCCGCAAACGAAAACAGAGATATTGTAATCTCGGAAAGGTTTCCTCGATATTATATTTTTCTCCTTGATTCTGTATGCTTCGCGATAGTCGTCTGAAACGTAATCTAGATGACAGAGTCGAGATTAAACATACAGCGCAGTGTGTGTATTGCACGGTTCTGTGTAACGTTAATTCTTTAATCTTCTTGCAAAGTAATTTTTTTTTTTTTATTTTTCCAATTATATTATCGAGTCTATGTAACTCTTCGTCAGCGAAATTTCGCAGCAGAACGTCGATTAACAAACGGCAAACTACGAAGCAACAGTTTGTGTTTGCGTTCGCTTTTCTTGCTCGAGGGTCCGGAAGTTACGTGGAATTTCAGGGAAATCGACGCGCCTTACGAACATTATATGACTGCAGCGTACCGAGCGCCACATCGATCAAAGGAGCTGCCAAGTTGATGAGTTTTCGTCATAACTTACGCGATATTTGTATGAAATATTACGGATATCTAGTGTCTACAATTGTCGGGTTTTTCCCGGTTTCCCTCGCTTCTCTTGTCTTCGTCATGCTTTTGATAACTAAAAAAATTACCCAACTCAGTGAGTTTCTAAGACGGACACATTTGCCTCTCACATGTCGTTGACATAGCTCGTACTTTACGTAACGTTATTTGACGCAGGTCTCTCTTATTATTTCGACGCGCCGCTTTTTGACGTCCTGCCGAGTCGTTGAAGTCGTTGCCAGTCGTTCTGGTTGGCTCCGAAATGCTCAGGATTGAAAGTAAATACGAAATATTTTATGCACTTACGTGGACGCGCCAAAACGTCGCATTGCGGCCGTTCGTCGAAGAACCTGCTGATTTTTTGTGTCCACGTAACTGTGTACAAGCTTTATAGCCTTATTTCGATTCATTCGCGGATAAAGACCGCGATTGACGGTCACTATCAACGCTAGTATGACTAATTATTTGTCATAGCTCTTTTTCACTCACACAGGTTCAATAGCTGACGCTGATGTAAGCGTGCGCTCGAACGACTCTTCATCGCTTTTCCGATCGTCCGAGAACAAAAAGTTGCGCAAAATAATCGAACAACAAGATTCGCAACATTTAACTGTATTACAAACATGCGTGCATGGATCGTTGCGGCGCATCAGCGGGATGGACACGTTGATTAATTACCAATAGAGTTATGAGCTTGGTAACCATTTGGTTATTTTCTATTCCCTCCATGCATCCTCGAGTCATGTTGCGGCACGCGTGGCCTCGCACTTTCGCAGCACTGCTCGAAGTTTTAATGGCCAGTGAACGCTCGCGGAAAGCGAGATTATGTCCGCCGTAATAATTCCGCGAATCGCGAAATCATCGGTTGACACACTTCGCCCTTGCAATGAACAGTAAATAAATCCACGATCCGTTTTCACATGCGTGTGCGGTCGGAGGAAAAATTCCTCCGTGAATCACTCACTAGATTACTCACATCACTGTCTTCCAGATTTCATATGACAGAAGTGTTTCGCTAGAGTCGGGGAATTGCTGTGCCAACGCGACGTCATAAATCATTCCCCCGCATCCGCACTTACGTGAATACTTTCCACGTAACTGTCGTTACTTTCGTTAATTTCGTTCGACGGCCTTGCACGCCGGAGGCGACGTGACGTTTTAAAAATCGCATTGCCTTAAAATCCAATTGATTTTTCCAACAGCCGATCGGCGACACGCGATCGCTTTCGCAGAACGATATTGTCCGCGCGCATTAACGTAATATCGATGAGTCATCCGTGTAGATTCCGATCCAATTCCATGTTATACGTACGTGGGTACATTCGTATGTGTTGCGTCTTTTAGATAACATAACTGACTAAGCGTGCTTGGATTTTGCAATTGGTGTAAGAATATAATTGCCGAGTAATGTTTACAACTGATTATAATATATATCGATTTCATGTACGATGAAAAAAATACATACATACACAATTGGAAAATTTATGTTAAATTTAACATATTTCATGTTTGACCAAAATAGTCCATCCAAATTTTTGTGTTAATTTAACACAAGTTGAATATGTTAGAAAATAACACAAATATTACATAAAAAATGTAACACTGACTTTGTAAACAAATTGTGGAAACATATTTTTTCAGTAAAATAAAATAATTTATAATGTATTAAATTAATACGTACATTTTATTTATTTAAGAATTTATATTTAGAATTATGTTTAAAATATATTATTTTGTATTATTTGTTTATTTATACACACACACACACACGCACACACGCGCGCGCGCGCAAACACACACACACATACATAAATTGTGTTATTTTAATACTAAGAAATGTTGACTATCAGTTTAACACAAAATATTCAAATAACATGCAATCACATTATGTTAAATTAACACTGGATATATTAAAAATTCAATATAAAAATTTTAACAAATTTTAATAATTTTTTCGGTTTTAACAGAGATACAAAATGTTTTTTACTCTGTGCATAAATAAATATAGTACACACACACACACACACACACACACACACACACACACACACACACACACACACACACACACACACACACACAAATAGAATATTAAAATTTTCCATTGACGTAGATGTAAAACGTGAATACATTTCGCAAAAACTTACATTTGATATCTCGATGCCATATACCGTAAACTGTTTTACATCTCGTGTCTATACGCTGATGACTCAATCTTCAGGTTTAGATTGTATCCACCTGTTCCTTATACGGAATGGATAGATATGACACGGTCTATGCGCTCGTTGTGCATTGAGCACGATAAGTGGTTCTATACTATTGATGGAATGTTGCACGACGATGAATTATAATGTTGGCACAAAATCATGAACATTTATCTCTTACATTGTTACTTCATACCGTGACAAAATATTTCAATGTGTGAACGTTTATATAGCACTCTTAGAAATATGAATACCAGCTCGAGAAAAATATCAAATCAAGAGGTTGATAATTCCGGAAATTAATTAATATGTACCTATTCGAATATTTAATTCAATGATGAGTCAATTGATCTCAGAGGCGTGAAATGTTTCGAATCATCACGAAGTAACGCTCAATACCCGCCGATCTCATCGTCGATTTATCGGTCGGTTATTGATGGCAGCGTTAACGATCGCTGAAAGATCAACCGGCTCTCGGTGCATCGCTTCGTGCGCGCGATTATCCCGTGCAACGCCGATATGGTAATTCCGCCCATAAAACGTCGCTGAGACGCTGCGGCGTGTTCATTCACGCTTTTCCCCGCGGTGATTGTGCGCGACAGCGCGGCTACGCATCTCGCACGCACTGCGGGCGAGTTCGAAGCCAGGCTGATAACATTGGATAATAATTGCGCGTATTATGTCAACGCGATGCCGGCAATGCAGCTCATAGCGTATAGATCTCTCTCTCTCTCTCTCTCTCTCTCTCTCTCTCTCTCTCTCTCTCTCTCTCTCTCTCTC
>JANQDE010000116.1:213406-229407 GCA_037157785.1 Cephalotes varians | reverse complement strand
CTCTCTCTCTCTCTCTCTCTCTCTCTCTCTCGTTCGCACGCTCGCTCTCTCTTGCCCTCTCTCCACATGATGGACGGAGAATCTAGGCTCTCACAGCGACGTGGCGAAATGTCTTGAGCCGGTGTACAGTACCAGCCAAAATTAGAAATCACGCGAGAAATGGAATGTTGCAAGTAAACACACAGTACATATTAAATTACATTTGCGGAAATGAATTTTAATTCAGATTTTGTCTTAGTACTGTCTCTCTTTAAATTGTTTAGTTTATATCAGAATAATTAAAAAAAAAAAAAGATCTTGTGTCATCTATACAGCTATGTTATATGCAAGATTATTTGAAATATTGCAAAATGCGTCAGTAGAAGAAATACGCAAGCTTTGTTAAAGCTAGTAGCATATAAAAAAATGTAGTAAAACTTAAGCAGTAAACGAATCGGCCAATCACAATAGAAAACGTAAGATTATAACGTAAGCAGATCTAAAATGTTGATTTGTTTACCGCTTACGTTTTTCTACGTGTCATTAGCCTAATGTCGCAAAGATTCGAATTGTAGAGAATCCTTTCCACCTTACCCTAATGTGCGATTCTTGATTTTCGGCCGACACTGTAGATGAGCGTTGCGGCAGCTACCGCCTCGACGGGATCGTACCGGCGCGCTTTCATCCACGCGGGCCGCACACGTGTAGCACGGTGCGTGCCCACACACGTGTAACGGTACCGAAGTCGCGTGTAAGCCGATGAATCACTACACAGCGATGCGATGCGACGCGACGCGATGCGATATGGACGTGCACGCGTGTGGGAGTTCCATGGCAGGAGGCGGCGGAAGCAGTTGCCTTCCGAGGACGTGGATCTCGCCTGAGCGCGACGCCGATGACGATGACGGCGACAACGACGACGTTTGTCTGGGTGGAGCTGACGACGCCACGAGGCGGTTGCCCTTTACGATTGCAAGACAGGTTGTAATGGGGCGGGAGGAAGGGAACCCGTGGGTTTAGGGAGAAACGCGCGATGCGCGTGTGAGCGTGGGTGCGTGCCGCCTTTCTGTGCGCGACATTGAGTTATGTCTCTCTCTGCGCTCGTCGATTCCAATCGACCGCGCGTGCTTCACGATCGAATAGGACGTATGAGATTTGTATTGTAAACCGATGATGTAACTTCCGTTTCGGAATGTTTGCTCGTTTCTTTGGGTTCTTCGAATACTGCTGACGCAGTTAATGCGTAAAAAAGTATCGGCGTTTAGTCGGCTTGCATTTATTATAACTTTTTCTTTACAACTTCTTTTTATGGCTATATCTCTCTCTCTTTCTCTCTGTGTGTGTATGTGTGTGTGTTTTGAGTTTTAAAAATGTATGAAAGATAGAAAATTTGTGTAAGTTTTTGTTGAATATTTTGGGAAAGAATATTAAAAAACATATGTGTATATATGTACATTTAAATTTTTCACACTCACACATATACACACACACACACACACATATTTGAAAATTACTAAAAAATAATTCTTGATATATAATTAATATCTCATTATATATCGTGTGATATAAATTCGTTAAAAAACATGAAATATCAAGTTGTTCAAATGATTTCATTTGTTACAATTATGTATAAAGTAAAACTTATATGAGATATCTGCAGCTAACTTTTCATATTGCAACATTCGAAATTACAAGACTTGATACAATGAGTATACATTCGAAAACTTACATAATACAAGTTTAAGGAGTATAAAATAATACCGAGCACTATCATTTTAATTGTATTTAACACAGACAAAAATAATATTACTCTCTTGTTTTTGAATTGGAATAGATTTATATTTTAATGTGATAATGAAGGATTTCAGTAAATTGTGAAAGAAAATACATGCACAAAGAGAAAGATTGTATAATTTTAGATAATTGTATCTAGATATCAGCAGAAAAATTATGCAGTTCCAGATATGATTTAAAACAAAATCACTTAAAACCTAAAATGCGACGCAGTGCATTAAATACAAAAATGTCACCCTGTATATTTGTGACTCGTTCTATTACGTAGTCGAACGAAAATGCGTGACCGGTCTGGCTTGATTGATTGGTTACTTTGGTGTTTGCTCTGGTTCGCCGGCACCAGGCGAGTCAGCTTCGAATTGTCACGTCGATCGATTATTTTTGACAAGGTTGATTGATAGGCGGGCAGAATCGATCGATTGACGAACATTGTACAACGCGCGGACCTCGCCCCCGTTATTACGTCGCCGATAATAATTCTACGTGATATTATTGTCACCTTCAGCTCGCCTTTCCCACATAAAACGACAATTGATGGCAAGCCGTGCGGCATAATACAATCGTATGCAATAAAATTACCTTCGTACCGATCATTATCAAAGTGCTTCGATGGATAATCGTCGCGTTTTTAATTAAACGAGTTTTCCACCCTCTTCTTTATACATTAACATGATTTCGACATTTTTATATTCTTCTAAACACGTGAAATATATATTTTCGTATTTATTGCGGCTACTAAAGCTAAAACTATATATGAGCTATAGCTAAGCTATAGCTAAACTATAGCTTGACTGAAATCAAGTAACAACATACACGATGTTGCAGTCTTCAAAATCTCATACGTATTTATCGCAACTCGGAAAAACGAATCGAATAATTTTCATTTATTTGAAAAAGGACTAACAGGAACCGTTAAATCTGAATTTAGCGCAATGGAATAAAATGGAACGCCAAAATTGCTTTATAAACGCAACAGCGATATTGTATTTTAACACAAGCTGAAGATGTGTCAATCGTTCGCAGTTAGATTTTTATTCGACGTTAAGCAAGCGCGATCCGAGTAGCGTATTTCATCACGCACTAAGCGGCCCGTATAAATTAATCACCTACAATTAAGATGATCGCCGCATTCTGCTGAAGTATTAAAAGAACTGACACGCGCAGCGTCTATAAATCTTCATCGCGTTACGGCACAACGACGCTTTTGTCTCGAATTTTTTTCCCAAACGACGAGTTCTTGGGAGAGTACGATCGCTCGAGTTTACGCGGCGCGGCACGACGGTCGATCGTTCCACGACTCCGGCGATCGACTCATCGACCGTGTAACCCAATTCCTCCAACGACGAGAGAGAGAGAGAGAGAGAGAGACTCCGCCGACGTCTTGAGGCCTCGTCACGAGGTGCCATTCGTCATAATTTTATCGATTACCCCGTCGGATAACCGGCGACCGACCGGTCTATGCATCAGACCGGTATGATCGATTCCGCGTCGACTTTGCGAGTACGATTCCAATTAACCCGCTTCCACGCATCGGCGATCAGATACGATCCGTGGATTTCATAATTTCGAGTGTAACCGACGTGCGCGACTATCAATAATTGTAATCGATCTCGCGGCTATTTTGACGTATCGCGAGAAGCGGCTGTAAATTTCCACGCGATTTTCCTAGGATATAATGGCGTAGGAGGAAATGTCTGCGCGAGGCCGCATATGCGATGCGATGCGATGCGGTTACAATAACAACAATGATAACAAGTCTGAGAAACTGCACAGTTATTACTTTCCAGTGGGCCTTATTTTCAATGCAGATTTGCGGTTGTCATCGGGCGCGAAATGATTTATCATTTCATTGTGCATTCCCACCAGTGTAAATTACTTGCATAATGCTATTTATCATGTAGTAAACCGTCATCGATGACGGTTTTTACTAATGGCACATCCGCAGTAGGATCTTTCCCTTTCTCGCGGTTGTATCCGTTAAACAATCGAGTTGCCAAGTAAGTGGCAAAAATGCTCCCCATTTTCTCGTAATTTACGTCATCGCCGGAGGGACAGTCGGGACGCCTAAATCATTCCTGCTCGCCGCCGACCCCGGCGGCAAGACCGTTAACTACCGGCCGCTTCTAACGATCGACGATTGCTCGACATTGATATAACGGGTCGCGGACGGAAAGACCGTCCACGACGACGGCATTGATAATAACAACAATAAAAGCAGTCATCGGCCGGCAATCGACGACTGGCGGCTCCGAAGGGACGGAGAAGGGGGGGGGGGCAAGGAGGGCGACGTGTCTCCTCCCGGAGGCACATTTCTCATTAATATAAATGTCGTCGTATATTACATGCCACCTATTCTTTCATCCTGTTCGAAACTCGTTCGGCGCAACCGATTGCATCGAGACGATCGGCTTCGAGGAAGAGGGAGAGGTAGAGAGAGACTCGCGCGGCTCCGGCTCTCCTTCGCTGTCGGTTGGCCAGTCAATCTGAACCGCAGAATTCATTAATAACGCGATCACCGGACCGGCCGTATATCGCGCTGGCCGGGGGGACACGTATTGCGTCGCTGCGCCGATGGCAGCTGATGGAGTGTGGCCGCGCAGTAACCGTGCATCTGCATGTAAGAGCTGGATTGATGCGGCTGCGCGCGCGTTCGAAGGGCGACAGTTCGGCACGATCGTCGCTGCCCGAGGAGACACCCGCTCGCCGATCTCGCGCTAATTATTTCTGATTTAACGCTACAAGCGTGCGGCGGGAGCAGGTGTCCGTGTAACTCGAGAAATATCCCTCTCCTTCTTGGACGTTGCATAAAAACCCTTCGGCTTCCGAGAGAGAGAAAGGAAATATCGGATACCGTGTACGGCTGATTCGGATAATTCTTGAAGTCGTTGGATACGCACGAGCCAGCGATTATTACGCTTAGTATTAGATTATTGCGGCTGACACGCGCAATGATCTAATGCTTGGTGAAAGGTTTTAGAATAGCATTTGTAAAAAAATTATCTGAGGATCTTCTACTGTTTATTCGAGCTACGAATTAATCGTCCGTCTGCAATCTAGATTCTTTTTGACACAGGTGAAATTTCAGTCTCAAATTTTTCCAAAAAGAAAGAGCGAATAATATTTATTTATCACTAAGTTATATATTTTTTTATAAACAAATTTTTTTTCATTTTTGGTTATTTCAATTTTTATTAAATAAAGGTTTTAACATTTGAGTTAAAAAATTATTTGGTAATGTAAGAGAAATGTTGAAAAATAACCCTGAATTTTTTCAAAAATTTTTTTAAGTAAAAAAAACGGATTGAATAAAAAAGACAAATTGCAGACAAAAGGTTAATGGTTTTTTTTTTTTTAAAACGGTAAATTTTTCAATCGAAAATTATGCTGAAATTGATACTTCGTATTTATATAAGCATCTCATTAGAATTCATGCAATGTTTAAAAGCTGCATTCGTGCCGCTTTCAAAATACGATAGGCGGTTTTGTAACGGGACAAATCCGTGGACTCAATACGTGCGTACGAAGGGAAAAGGGGAAAAATGATCGACATGTAAGGACTCGCAGGCGTGCGCGAATCCAAGTTTCGCGTATGCAGATCCGCAAAGGCGGGAAGAAGAAGCGATCTCGCGCCACGGAGTACCTGTCGATACGCATTATGAAAGTTTCAAGAGCTAAGAGAGCGCGGCTCTCACGTTTAGCTACGCGCGGCGGATATAAAAAGATCTCTTTGCCGACGATGCATTACATAATGCGCGCGCCCGTTCATAACCGTCGACGCTTAAGTATGAATGGAGGAGAAGCCTATGCCCGCTCGTGCCCACTTCCATATATATCGGTCCATAGACGGCGTAGCCAAGCGCCGATCTTGACCTGCCTCAAATCATGTAAATCCTAATCCGCCCCGTACGTACACGCGCACGTACACGTACGAGCGAGCGGTGCTCGCTCGGGCGCGCGTTCGCGCGCTCGCGGGCGTATTTTCAATAATTAAAATATTAATGAGTAACACCGACACACACCTGCCGCGCCTGGCCGCCAGTTAATTATTGATAGCCGATCCGCGTATTACTTCGCGTTAACAATTAACGATGTACAACCGGGAAAACAATTTATTTGCGCGCGGACCTCATGAAAAATTCATCCGGCGCCAATAATCCCGCGTCCGTGATCGAGCGCCGCGCAAGCTCGATTTTTGTCTGAATTCAGCTCTGAATTTATTATCGCGCGTACTTACGCTGCATAAATGTTGCACCGTGTCCGGTGCATTATTTATGTTGTTATTTTATTTAAGTTCGATAACTTGAACAGAGCGACAAATCTGTTTTGAATTGTACCAAACGAGTTTTGTTATAGGGCTATTTATATTATATACATAATGAATCGGATTAGAATTTTATTTTATTTATTTCTCTTAATTTTGTGCCAATAATACGTTGTATAAAAAGTGATTTTCTTTTTTCTATTAAAAATATCAAAGTTATAATTAAATAACATATATAAAAAGTATCTCGAAATCAGGAAGCTGTCTTTATAGACTTGATCATTCGGTCAAAATTGTAACGTGAAATTCTGTAACAATTCGTCCTTTTTTTCTCTTCTGACAAAGGTGGGCGACCTGTTTAGCTCGCGAAAAAAATGTCTAAGAGGCTCAGGTGTAAGCATTCTATGGTGTAGCGTCCGGTTTGAGAGATCGAGTTGCCTGATGTCTTCTCAAATACCTAGGGAAATTTAAAACGACTAAGACGTCGACTTTTGCGTCCCTGATGTTGCAACCTCCCTTATGTACGCCATTTTCTTTCTCCTTTATTTGCAAATTTTCAAAGAGATCTTTTACGTCTCATTTCCAATTATAATCTCTTCTTATTTTTATACGGTTATGAACAATTTGATATATCGTTGGAAATACATTTAGAAGTTCTTATATTCCTTTCTTCTTGCATTCCTCTTAGAGTGGACAAAAATGAAGGAATGTTATTAGGTAATTAGCGCCTAATGAGAACTTTGCGCTTATATGCAAGCAATTTCACCGACGATTGACGCATGTTATTACTGTTTTATTGCACCGCGGGAGAATTCTCGAAAGCGACTCACCGAAGAAGCGGAATCGAAGATATGATCGATCTTGCTACATAGATGAATCACTAAAGTGACTTTGCAACAAGATAACGAGAGACCTCATCTGTGGAAGTTCATGAGCAATTGAGACTTTTTCTTTTTTTTGCGCTAATTTAACTTTTCTTTAAATTTCTTGATATTAGATCTACAATATCATATTGTAATAAAGCTAAAGCTTCTGAAACATTTCGTATTTTTATTTATTTACAATTTTGATATTTTCTATATTTCTCTTTATTATAGAAGAAAAATTATAAAAAAATGTAAGCTGTATTAAGGATCCTTCAGAGTAAAATCAGTAATGGAAATGAAAAATTCTTATCGATATATAAATGAAATTTTTATGCGCATTACACATGCGTTTTTTTTTTCTTAATAAGCAGAAAAGATTTGTTCAATAAACAAACCAATGATTTATGCTAATTCATGACTAGTCTGATGATTAAAAGCGTGTAAAAAAATCTTGATCTTAACTTCTTGACTTTAATCTTCATATGAATGCTTTGGCGATAGCGATATCTAAATAAATTAAGGAAACGAGTTTGCAAATATGCAATCGCTATCTATGCATTATCGTAACATGATTCACACGCAGCTTTTTTTAAGAAAAAAGTTACTTCCGTCATATAAACCTGCTTGTCCCGTAATAAGTTCTGTTTCTACGAGCGATTTCTTCATATAAGTCGAAGTAATCTTCGGATTAGAGTATACACACGCGTGTGTATACTTTTAATAGCGACTGACTAGCGTGTATGAGCCGCGGCAGTCTTTTGCCGTTAATACTCAACAGAATTCATTACTCGTTAAACATGCGGCGCATCGCGAATTACTGTCGCGCCGTCGGCGTCGGTCTGAGGACGCCGCTTCTTTTTTTTTTTCTTCCTTTCGTCGGCGAATGCTGGAAACGCCGACGCGAAATTGCGATAAATGTTATACTCGACCTCGTCGAGATACCTTGGCGTTCCGAACTGAACAACAGTCAATGGCCTATCGACGGAAGCTGTCGGAGCGAGCAGCCCAAGTGTCGAAACGTAAAATGTCGCCTGAAAAAACCCCCTGAGGGCCTTTCGAACTGCCCACTCGTAAGAGAGAATCCGCTATTATTTGAATAGACGGTTGCACAAACTACGCGTGTAAGGCGGACAGCTGTAAATGCGATTTAACGGTATGAGTGTTCCGCGAATGCACTTGCGCATAATTACGAGTACGTGCTTCTCACCTTTACCGTGTACCACATTTTATTCATTGACAATAATGCGAACGATTAATATGAACGAATAATACACGTTGATGTACAGACATATACCAGAAGAAAACTAAGATATTATATTTCGCGATAATTAATAAATAATTGTTTTAATTGTTTTAATTATGGCACCAATCTACTGGTTACATAATTAAAAAGTGAATTATTTGAGAAGATTAAAACTTAAGATTTTGCGGATATATAATAAAATCTTGTATCTCGATTATGTTTTATTTTAGATCTATTCTATATTCTCTTATTTTGAAAAGTTATAGTTTGAAATTTTAAGTATCAAAGCATTTAACATTTATTTGCTTTAGTGATTTATATTATTTTCTTCATTATTTGTTACTTAGCTCAATGTGTGTAAGTTATTACAAGAGGGGCACCTGCAAATTACAAGTCGCGATCTTTCATGCAGATAAATGACGATCTGTTCCCTCGAAGAAGATCGTCATCGCGACGTAAGTTCGTTGTCTTTGACGAAGTAAAAATTTCTTGATTTATGAACGTGATTTCCATCCGAAGAGAGTCTCGCCCTGACGGCTCAGTGACCAGCCAAGGTCTTGACGTCCCCGCGGTTCTACAGGATTGACAGCTGCAGAGAGTCATCCTCTACGTCGTCATCGTCATCGTGGATACGACGATGATTGGCCGAACGTGCATTTGTTCCGTGACGCAGCAGGGGCGATTGCAAGGTTCGCGCAGTCATACAGATGCCTGTTTGTGCGTGGTTGTATTTGTGAAGGGCCGATAGGGGCGGCACTATGCATCAACCACCGTCTCCCTTTGTCGTATCTGACTCGAAAAGCGAAGAACTATAAATAACCTTCTTTCGAAGTTTTACCGAAAAATCAAAGATCCATTCGACTATGGTTTCTCGATTTCTTTTTCTTTTTCGCAGAAAGGAAATCATTTCCGAAGAAATGTGAGAATATAAGAGAAAGTTATAGGCTTTACGTTTGCAACGTGTTTGCATAATCTATTATTTCTCGCAAGTGCTCTTAATAACAATACAATTATTTTTTTCGACTTTATCATTATTGCGTGTTAAACGCGGATATTATTACATTCACGAACATTCGCGTGCGCCGCGAAAGTTTACTTTCCCGGAATCGTACTGAATCGCAACGAATAACTCATGACAAATCTCCTTGGCATGCTTCGTCTGATCGTCTTAGGAAATGAAGTTTGCGCATATGTAGCGACGCGTGTGTACCTTATACCTGAAGCGTTGCTTCGTCACTGGCCTTTGGACCCGCCGATGCGCGAGAGGGAAAGAAAGAGAGCGCCCCGAGGAGGAGTATCCGCAACAGCAGGAATAATAAATAATAAAGGTATAGGTACGGGAGATTGATGGCTGCACCATGACTGACGTTCCATCCATCACCTCTTCGCTCTCCTCACGAAGGATTGACCGGGTACCTCCGCTGCTCGTCTCCCTCGTCTACTTCTTTCTTCCTCCGGTCTCCTCTTCGACTCGTCGTCGCGCCGCTCTGCCTCGCTATTATCACGCTCGTTCTTATTACCCAGGCTACCCCTGCTCAGCTCGTCCAAAGGACTACCTACCGCGACTTTAACTTTCCTCCAGTTCGAGCTACGATGACTGCGCCATTTCCGAATCCTCTTATTTGGCGTCCATCCATTAAGGACCCTCTGGGAGCACCGACATTATGATTCCTAATTCTCAGGCGTTTCAGGAGGATCCGTTTTTATTATCCACCATTCTTGTGATCCTACCTGCCAATATCTACCTGACGCCAATGCGGGAATCAGATCTGCTACGATATCTCGCGCGATATGTCGAACAATTTTAAATGAACCTCTTCTTAAATGAAATAGATCTAATCGCGATTACATTACTCTCCGTGTCATCTGGCACTGCTATATATTTATTTCGAGAAAAATGCGCCAGAAGGACGTGCTTCGAGAAGGACGCTCATCTATGTCAGCATCTAGTTAAGAGAGCCTTGACGTTTTTGATTCCCGATATTTCGCGCCGCTCATCTCCGCGCGACCCTTCATTAAACGGCTATCTGTCCACTTTAAAGCACGCCGGACGTCATCGACACTCGTTTCAGGAGGTTTGCGCAAGGTACCCAGGGAAGATTCCGGCAGGGTGGATCGGCCACTAGCCGACTAATCCATCCCCTTCGGCGTATGGTGAGTGGCCTAGACGGATCAATCGGAAGGCTGGTATAAGTTTCCGCCGTTGTGGTTCGGCGGTACCGAGGTTAGCTGTCGCGGTCAGTTTCGAATTGCGGCGATGTCAGTGACAGCTGTGCTCGAGGGCCACGTATTGAACTCACGTCCAGTTACGCTCCTTTATACCTACTTACCTTGCTCCCCTCTGTCCTTCTCTTTCCCTTCCTATCATTCCCTCCTTCTCTTTCTTTCTCTTCTTCTTTCTCTTTCTCTTTCGGGCTCTCTGTTCTCTCATCCCAATTGCCCCTTCTCGTGAGCTACCCGCTTCCTCCCTTCCTCCTCTTTCCTCGTTTCTCCCCTTTCTCTCACTCGGTTCCTTCCATCTCGATTTCTTCGCCTCGTCTGATCTCTTGTCGGGAGGCTCCGCCGTAGCCACAACCGACCAGTCAAATAATCGTCCACGTAATGGGACACGCGCACAGAATCGAGCCAACCGGTAATAATAAGGTCGAAGGCGGCCTATCCAAGCCCATCTACGGCGATTAGGACGTACCACGAGACTCTGCAATCACCAGGACGCGCCGAGCATCTCATCCCTCCTCCTTCACCTCCTCCACCTCGTCGGCTCTACGCGCGACGATTAGGTATCGTTCTGATCAGTGACCACAAAGAGGAATCTACTCGCACGTGTTATTAGCAGCACTTTCGGTCGATTCTACTCCGGAGTAATGATCGTGGGATCATAGATTACACTCGATTCAGCATACGTGATTTTGAGGCTAATTATTACGGAGGACCTGCTGCTGAAATTTTACGCGCTCATTTTGTCTGGAAACATAAACATTTCTTCTAGTTTGAAAATGAAGACAACATACCAGACCGTCGTATAAATAATATAATGTCATTAAGTATATATAGATATTTACCCAAATAAAAGAATCAGAGATTAATCTAACATTTTCAGTAATGTGCATCGATCTATCGTTGTGTGAAAGGCTTGAAAGAATATTATTGAAGCTTATTTATATATACTCTTTACGATTAAAAATGATAAAATGATAAAAAAGTAATTGTACGTTATATAGTCCCTTTAATTTCTTTTTTGTGGATAGAAATAGAGATAGAAATAGAAATTTCGATTTGGTTTCTACTGAGTGATAGACGAAGACGGCTATTCGTTACTCGCGACCCTTGCAGCTTGAGAAACGCTTGACTTTTGAGAGGAAGAGAAGGACGATAATGGTCTTAACCCTCGGTGCTCTTACTCCGTAGAAGCTCCTTGACCCAAGAAGATACGTACTTTACTCTCGAAATCATGAAAGGATCTTTCAGGCACTCGATCCGCGCCACGACGGGATCCTCGAAGAGGTGGGTTCGACTTCTTTAATTAGCGCTCTCGCCCTCTCACGGGATGATACCGAGACTCTCTCTCGGGGCATCTTAGAGCCCGAGAAAACCCGGAAAGTAGAAGGCCTCCTTCCCAGCTGGTACGTTCTTGGTTGCTATCGTGAGGAATACGAAGAAAAGAATGGTCGCCGCCGGGAGTGTGGGTACGAAGAGATATCCCGGTGCATGTCGGAGGGCTGTTTTACTTCCCAATTACTCGAAACACTCGGCTATCGGTGCTAGTATTAAAGGGGCTTCCTTCCTCTGCGTCTTTCTATATCTTCCTCGTGTACACACACCGCTTCTTACCTATCTCCCTCTTTCTTTCTTACAAAGAACCTCAACAGTACCTTGAAGATTTCTGCTTGTCTGATGTGACGCGGGCGTGTGCGTGCGCGTACTCGTCGATGTAGTTTCGACCATAGACACCGAGAAGTCGGGATAACGACGGCAAGAGACGCGAGCGCGATATTACACGGGGGTCGACGATGCTCCAGGATTGGTACCGTCGACGGTCGTTACGCGGGACGACGAGACGGGGAGGTGGAGCGTCGAGACGGCTACCTAGGGACGCTTCAGCGCAACGAGCGCCTTATCTTCGCTACACCTTCGCCAAGGAAACGCCGGACCTATCTGGTCCGGTTACTACTTCGTTTCCTCACCCCCGCTCCATGTTTCGTTCTACGTAACGATTCAGAATCCACCAACCAGATAAACTACTCGCGCGAATATCAGTCGGCGGGTACACCCTCGTCTTTTCTTCGAATGACTGATTCGGTTTTCTTTTACGTTTCCATAAAAAGGGGAAAGTTGAATGAACTAGAATATTATAACTCAAAAGGGATGTACGAATAAACGGGCAAAACAATATGATAAGTCTTTCTCTTTATTTCAGAAAACGAAAAACTGAGTTTGTCATCATGTTTTTTTTCTTATTTCTAGTAATACGAGCATTTCTTTCTACAACTATCCCCTTCCTGATTCCTTTCCATGCTAATTAATGTAAAGATTATTAATCGTATCAAATTACCGTAGATTGCGCGTGCGTGTTTCAACTGCTAACTATACTACTAGATTCTTCGTTTCGATACCTTTTTCTGGTTGTGTACTTGGATTAGCATACGCAATCACAGGCTTCTTCCTCGATTATTTTGGCTGAAATATTTTCAAGAGAAAGCCTAGATATGTATATAAATCATCTATGTATATATATGCGTTAAATTATGGTATATTTAATAATATGTAAACGTTTATCATTAATGTCAAATTAAACATACTCCAATTAATATTTATAAATTAGATGACAATAATCATATATTGTAACTTGATACAAGTTAAAAAAATCACCCGATGGCAGATACATATTATTAATTCAAGTCACATTTTATCAGGAAACAGATGGTCAATCATCAATTTGCAACATTCTGCTTTGGTCATGTTATGTTGTGTATTATAATGTTCTATATAGCCGCATTCCTTATTCTCTTTGTTGTAACGCGAGCTAGCTAAATTGCAAATTTCTGCGTCTGTACTTGACTTGCAACTCGATTCCTACAAAATTATAAATTTTGGTGACTTTGCGAGGAATGTCCACATATCTATTATATTATCCGAAAATCTAGAGTAATCCTAGAAACCCGATCCGCGTTGGTGAGCCAAAATCTATAGCTCGCGTCCGCTGTATCGAGCCAATTCACCGCGATACAATCGTCTTACCTTCGCCAATCAAAGCTTGTCTGATCGATGACGAAAGCCAAGTTTGCCGGAGAATCGCGCAGTTAATCTACCTTGTCATTGTTATTGTACGAGATATGAATATTTGTTCCTTCGTCGATTTTGCTCTTGCCTGTCCTCCACATGTGTCAAGCGTCAGTTCTAGTCAGTCTAAAACATGAGATGGCAGCGTTTGATACTTTGTTTCACGCACTCAAGCGAGGCGTCGTCGCTCGTCGTCGCGATGAGCGACGACGATGATGGCGCGTCGTTCTTTGCGATGAAGCGAAGGAGGACAGTCATAACGTCTGACAAGGCAAGAAAGGGAAAGAGAAAGAGGACTTGACGATTTATAATCGGTGACGAATGGACGCGATCGCGGAGAGTTCTCGTCTCTTACCCAGCGTTTTATAAATGTCGTGCAGCAATAAAGACGCTGGATGGATTAGCCGCGGGCCTGGCGTGTCGAGGCAGCGGTTTCTATTCTGGTGGATTGAAACCAGGCACGCGCGTCCAATGAATCAATCGGATGCCATCCGCCGCACCGAATCCCCTCACATCCTCGTCCCTGCATCTCGCGTCTTTGATCTGCCGGATGCCCTTAACGCGATGGCGACAACGTTGCAGAGTTCGCGACACTGTTCCAAATCTATGAATTTTTCGTTACTTCTTTTTCATTATTTTCGAGATCGTTTAATGCCCGATAGCTTCGAGAGACATCGCGGGTGTTGAGTGTTTCGCTATTTCGAGCCTATCTCCCGCTCTCCTGCTTTCATTTTCGATTTTTATTGGAGACGGCTCGCGTTGCGCGTTTGCATTTCTTTCGTTCTTGCGCACAAAAATTTGAAGTTTGAAGTTTCAGCAAAAATAACGGAGACATACTTTATCATGATTCAGCGGGTTTATGCGAAGATTAATGGATCTTAAGCATTAACATTATAATGATTACATACACATACACACGCACGTACGCACCTACGCACACACAAAAGAATATACATATAAAAGAGTAAGTATTCTTTTATATATATATATATATATATATATATATATATATATACTTAAAATTAATATATAAATTAATATATACATAAAATTAATATATAAATTTTACATATATATATAAGAGTATTTGTTACTATTATAGTGCTAATGCTTTTATAATGCTTCACACATACTATATGTATATTTTTCTTACGCATATATATATATATATATATATTTATTTATTTTTAACATATCTTTTTTCACGAATATATTTTTGTAGCTCTTAGAAATCATTACTAGACTCCGAAAATTCATCCTCTTCTGTCGAGCTTCGTTCTCGCGAATAAACGCGAGCACTCAAATTTTACGACCCAAAAAACTGTCAAAGATTTCGAAAAGAGATTTTGCGGCGACTGATTATCAACTCCTATTAAGGCACGCTCTCACTTTATTATCATCGTTAGCTGCAAAACTTAGAATCGCGCACGAGCGTTCACGTTCGCCGGATTCGACTGACTCCTCGCGTAAGTCCTATGTAGAACCTCGGACCAGTTGTTCACGTCCCTCTTAAAACGTCCATTGTTCTTTTTCCACGACGATGGCGTGACGCGAACACGGCGTATCCCCAATGTTCTTAGAATTCACGTACGCGTCATAAATAGTGCCCTACTCGCACTCCACCGTCTTCTGGCCTTTCTCTTTAGCTTCTCGCGCGGACCGACATTTTCCAATATTCCGAACTGCACTGATTCCATCTGGGGTCCCTCCGAATCGCCTCCGATGTCGCTGTTTTCCCTCCTCTCGCCCTACACCGTTTTGTCGAGTCTCATGTATCGATCGTCGCGTGTATATGAGTTCTTTTTACGCTTTCAGGCTGCCTTACGCTGCCGCGGGTCACGAATATTACGCAGATGTGACGATAATAAGTAACGCGACGGTATTCCTGGATATACTGCGAGACACGATGCTGATATTCTCGATAAATCCCGATCTTTTATTAAACTATTCACAAGTCAACCTTCAGTTTAACGACGAGTCTGTAATAAAATACTCTTCGTGGCATCGATAGTCGATAGACCGTGGCATAATCGTAGATTATTCTCTGCGCATTCGCCAATTTCCGCGCTTGCCAATTTCCGATATACTTTTGTACAAATAGCTTTACGCCGCAATTTATTTACTTGCAATAATATCTACTTATAATAAATCATGCCGTTTTGCAGCTATTTTAAACGGGCAGATCTTTTTTACGTCAAATTTTTACGTCGACCTGCATATTCGCAGTGAATTATTATTCCATGTTAGACATGATATCGGAGTCGGCGCTTTCGAGAAGACCCACTCGAGATATCCCTCCGTCATATGAATCCATGCCGTTGAATGGAATTGGCGCCAAGCATTTTACGAGCGTGCGCGCGCAAGTCGGCATGGGACTGTTGTGCGTCGACCTTTACCTAACAACCCTCCCGTATCGTAGCCACCTCGCTTCCTCCTCACTGCAACCACCGCGGCAGCCGCCCCCGTCGCCAACCCTGACCTGATTTATGAGATTCTGGAAGCGTCTACTCCACCGACGGGCGTATTTGGTCTCTCTCTCTCTCTCTCTCTCTCTCTCTCTCTCTCTCTCTCTCTCTCT
>JANQDE010000116.1:97937-213056 GCA_037157785.1 Cephalotes varians | reverse complement strand
TTTCTCTCCCTCTATTTCTCTCTCTTTCTTTCTCTCCCCGCTCATCTCTCTCGCCCTCGACCCTTCTTCCCCTTCTGTCCTCGTAACGTAGACAGCTGGCTAGTGTTTCCACAGGCGCACGTACACGCTCTCTCGCACGTGGAGCGGAGCAAGTGGAATTCTCGTTTCGTTCATTTCCGTCCCTTTGTCTGCGCGTTCGCGAAAAGCGAAGACTTATTTCATACTTGTGTCTCGCGATATGTATCGAGGACGGCGTTCTAATTAGTCGAGTGACAGGCCCTCGATCGCGCGTACCAGATACGATTGCCCTGGCGTCTTATCAAGTCGCGTTAGTCAAAACGTACCGGCCGCACGCAGTTGCCTCTCAACCAGATGCTAGGAAGGCGCCGTCCTCTTCGCTCTCGCTTGTTTACAAAACGCCGTTGCTCTTTCGGCTGTTTCGACAGTTAGAAAATTCATCGTACTGATACTGGCGAAACGGAATCGCGGGACGTTTTTAGAACGCTGTTGCAGTATTAACGTAATGCAAGCTTTGGAGAACGGCCGTTCTGCTGCACGGCATTGTTCGACGTTTGACGAGACGACATACATCACATTCGTAAAAATATTCGTGTCTTCGCAGAGCGCAAACTTCCGCTCGATGTTAGTTTTGACGCAATTAAAGGGACGTCAGGTCCGAATGGACTTTTCATCGTGAAAGATTAAAACTTGCTCTTTCGCCTTCGATGGCGTCATTCATCGAGCAAGGCGAAATTCCACGGCGGCGAAAAATCCAATTTTTAGAACAATTCTCCTCGCGCACGGGCACGCTGACGTTTAGCAGGAATCTCTTCGTCAACAAGTAAATTTTCTTCACCCCGGGAAGAAAAAAATTCGAGCGAGGGTTGGGTGTCACACAAAAGCCGAGTGATTTGTGACGTTCGCCATTCTTTTGACCGCGCGGCAAGGTTCGCCCTCTCTACTTCCCCCCTTCCCCGCTCGTCCCTTCTTCGTCGTCTTGCTCGTAGATATGGTCGAGTAATATACGAGCCCTGCATCTGTTCCCCGAGTGACGCAACGTCCCGCCATAGATCACACCCAGGCTTTTAGAGAGTGAAGGCTGTTAAGGAGTGCGCGAGAGAGAGAGAACAGCCGGGGAAAGGAGATGGGGCGAGACGCCGCAAGGAGAGAAGAAAGAGAGGGCGAGAGTGAGATTGAGGGAGGAAGAGGGAGGGAAAGAGTGACAGGGTGACGTACTGTTACTGTTAAACTCGCCTGCACGTAAAGAAGAGCATGAGCAGGAGTGCGGCTGCCTCTCCAGCGTGTCGTGGCACGAAGGGGCTGAGAAGGGTGAGGCAGAAGTGGTTGCTGGTGGAAGACCATGGAAGGTGGACGGAGACGTCGTGTTGTTGTAAAGGGACGTAGCAGGCTTGGATCGTGGATCAAGGAGATGAATGTAGTTCCTAAAAACGTGCACTTAGTTGAGAGTCATTAATGCGATCGTACTAGCGATTGTATTTTGAATTGATCACTCTGGTGCGATGGAGAAAAATGTTAAAACGCTTCACCGATCCAATGCGCTATCCTATCTCAAGATATATGACGGAGTCGGCAGAATGTCCGATTCAATGTTCAAGTTGTTTCAACTTTTTGCTAAGCACTTCCAAAATTGATATAAGAGATATATTATTGTGGAGAAAGGAGAGAGGAATATGAATTACCCCTGTTACGTTCTTAACATTAACAGATCACTTGATAGATTTAACTATAAAATTATTACCGTCACGTACGTCTAAAGAATTTTATGTCTGTTCCATATTTATTTTTAGGATATTTCTTTTACATTTTCGGGATTTAGACATTCATGTGCTCTTAATTTATAAGTTTCAATCACAGCTATTGTTTTCCCGACATCTGTCGATATTTATAAACGAAATTCTATTTAAGATATATCTACAGAGTAGTATATCTAATTGTTATCTAATTGTTATAACAAAGACTATTTATATATATCGAAAAGGTTAAGGCAATTGTACGAAAAAGATATCCTGCAATAATTCTTTCAAATGTGTTCAAGATCGATCTCATAATCGGATATAATATCATCGAAAACGTAACATCATCGAAAGCGAAACTCGCTTGTTCAGATTACATAACAAGGAATAGTTCAAAGGAAACAAGTAGCTTGATTCGTAATTCATCGTTCAAAGAATGTTACGGTAAATCGATATATACCGGTCGAGCGATATATTGCCCGAATATGGGTTAAGAAATTTCCTTGGCTCGCGTGAAGGGTTGAGAGTGGGCATAGAGGATGGCAAGGGTTTTCAAATGAAGGAGGGAAGGGGAGAGGGACAGAAAAGTGAAGCAGGGCGACGGCGGCACGATACAGTACGCCCCTGGCGCACCGACGTAGAAACCATTGAGGCGAGATATACGAGCGAGAGTTTGTTTGCGCTTATGGCCTACGTCTGGAAAAGAGAAGGTAGGTAGAAGGGGGAAACGGGAGAGACGGGGAGTTGGCGTTTTATCGGGGCACCCTTATGCCTATTATGCCTTCGCGCCTCGCTCCGTCACGCCGTGCAGAAATCCCGCGCTCACCTCCCCCTTTCCCCGCTCCCTCTTTCTCCGTTCGGCAACCCCCCCCGGTCGGCTGGGTGACGCGGTGTGCGAATTAAAACGCCTCATAAATATCTGAAACAAAGGCGGCCGCTTTCGAGGGCGTACGCCGGAAAGATATACGGCTGGTTACGATGGTCGGTACTGGGTGGTTAAGGGACGTGGGTGGGAGAGGGTGAGCTGCGACGCAGGACGCGATCCTAAGTTTGGCACCCTTCGTAAAAACCCGTCGAGTAGGGTGGCTCTCCATCTCCCGGAGAATCACGAGAGCGTCGCGTCGATTGGGAAACTCGCCGTGAAAAAGCGTGGATTTTCTTAGAAGCTATCAACGCGTTTGCCGGGCGATATATCACGCATTCAATATCAGCTGTCTTAAAAGTTGCATGCTTTTTTCCGCGCTACGTGTACTAGAAGTTAAACTAAGAAGAATGATTATAACAATAAAGCGTCGATAGTTTCTTAATAATGATCTTAGAAAAAAATGGAAAGTTTCAATTTTGAAACATGTGATTCCAACTTTATTTTAATACATTAATATATATTAAAATACATATATTATGATACAATTAAGGAAAGTGAAATAAACTACGACGACATGGGGTGAATTTATTGCCGGTATTTCGGACTGTCATTAGCTGACAGGAAATAGTATTTTTACGATCAGTAGCCTGAGACCAGGCAGACAACAGTATTGGAACACACAAGATTTATTGATTTTGTGTGTTGTTTTGAATGTAAACCTGATTTTGACTCACAACATTTTTGCAAGCCACAAAACGTCTCGGGTAACGGGACACTGTAAAGACGATTGACTTATAGTCGAGCCTACGTCGGTTTTGTATTGTTTTGGTCTTCTTGGCCTTATATGGCTCCTGTTTCTCTTTTTTTTTTTTTTACATTGAGTCTTCACAAAAGAACGTCCGGAAATTTTTAGAAATTTGGCATTTCTGACATTTTACGTTAACGTCTAGTCATAAATTGCCTATCTTGTTGCCAGAATCTGATTATCCGATTACAGAGATATTGCGTGCTCTCACTAAGAAAGAACCTATCGATACGAAATTTTGACTGTTCTATCTTGTTCTCTTTCAGGTAAGTAGTGGTCTCCGATCGTTTGAAAAGCGAGCGGCTCGGAGCCGCCGCACCGGACGGGAGATATGCGCAGCAAGCAGCAGCCCAGGCCTTCTTTCCGATGGCCGCAGCAGCGCGGTGATAACCTTACCGGTAAATATCCATATGTAACATCTCACGCACGAAGCACGTACGCACGCACTCACGCACGTATTTTATTCTTTATTTTGCATCCTGCACTTCTCACGTCCCGACGAGATACCGCTTCTCATGTGCCGCGTAGCGGTATACCGCTCGCTCAAGAAAGAAGCGAGATCGATGAGCGATTAACCGAGCCGTACTCGTAATCACTTGAAGATATTAGTTTAGACGGCTCGTTGCTTGTTTTTGTAAAACACACGGATTTGTAGACTTGTTTTAAGAGTAACTCGGATATTTTTCTACTATTTTTCTTTGGTACACTGTAGTGATAGGTGTCCAAGTGAGACGTACACATATGTTTGTATTTTATTTTGAATATGTAGACTCGATTGATTTGATCCACTTTTACAAATAAAGTAAAAAACAATAACATAAAGGCAGTAAAGGATCCAATAACGATCTCGGAAATCACAGATGAGTTCGCGCAATGTCGGAAATATCGGGAAACACGTACGTGTTGCGACTCATTAACCGATTATCGTCGACGGACCGGTCTGGCTTAGCCGTAAATCGGATATTTACGACGGTTATAAGCGAATAACAGAGCAAAAGCGATCGGTAGCGTGCGGTGGAGATCGATAAGCGCGACCAAGTGTTATAAACGACATTCTGGGCGAACAGATATCGACTGAGGTTTGCTCGTATGTCCTTCGTCCAGACTATCCTTCACGATTATGATGTTCTTAAGTAACATTCGATCTATTACCTTGAAAGAACTCAGTAAATCATGATTTCTGTCTCTTATTTTCCTCTCGATTTATGTCTCCACATCAGAGCTCGGTATCGTTTCTTGGAAACGACGCGTGGCATTTATTCCTACATTTCTAACCAACAAATATGTGATTAATTAATATCGATTAAGTTGAAAAAGATATATAAAAATCATAATACAAGTATTAAAGATATACAGTGCACATATATATATATATATATATATATATATATACTCAAATTATTTACACGGCTTTCAACTCGGATTCGCGTTGCACGAAACGACATCTCATCGACGGTCATTATATTTCGTTACAAATGCTATAAAAAGTAAACTTCACTACACGATTCACAAATTTACATTTGCGATTTATTCATCGATGTTGCTATGTTGAGATACACGATTTGCACCTTTCTGTTGATTCCGTTGACACGACATAAGCTTACAATCACGATCTCCTCATCTTATACCATCATGGTGTACAGGTCTACATTATATGATTATAAAGCGTTAGTTAAGGATACCGGTACAGCTGTTACAGCTGATCATATGATAGATATCTGCTAACATATCTTACCACTCTTCTTTTTGTATTAATCTTGTATGAACCTCTAACGGAAGATACTCTACTTCTCTCTTTCCTATACTTCACAATATAAAAGTAATTAAAGAGATAAGAAGTTCTGATATATAGCGCGATGCAATGAGCGGATTTTATCATAAACGAATATATAAAGCAAAGATGAATCGTGAATATTATTAAGCGTCGCAAAAATCTCATTTAAAAATGAAATAGAATTTTTCTATGAAAAAATAAAATAGGAAATAGAATAAAAATAGATTAGTATCTTAATAAATTTATGAAGAAAACATTAATGCGTACATACACACGTATCAATCATTTCCACAATCGAATCGCGTTGATAATTTACATATATCAATAATACAATTTCTCTTCACATATACTTCACATATACAGTTTTTGTAATTTGTTTAAATGTATGTTTACGCATATATGATTTCATTGACAATTGTGATGTGATCGGTCAAATAGAAGAGTATAGCAAATCGAACAACGAGCTCGAATTCCACGGGAATTATGCGAACAGAGCCAACGGAGCAACTGGTTGGATTCTTTTCACTTGCAGATCCAATGTAACTCGTACATACGTACGTACATGGCGGTGCTGCGCGAAAGTTGTGGCTTTACAACGCCAGAATTCCTGCGATGGAAAAGTAATTAGCGAGACAGGAGAAACTAATAAATCGAACAATAAATCGAAAGCGGTATTGTGTAACCGGCCGTCCAAAGGCAAAGACAATCCAAACTGAGCAACTGGTTGACCGTCTCACTTGCAAATTCAACGTGACGCTGTAACTCATTACGTCGCCTGAACGTCGTCTCGAAATGGAGCCGCAAAGCGATAACCGGGTGACTTTTCTCGATCTATTTGAAACGCGTAATCAGCTCCGATTTCTTGAATCACAGACCTTGCCGGAAATCCGCGAGTTAGCTGATTCACACAGAAATACACATTCATACATTAAGAGAGTTTCTGTCCATTATTAATAAATTAAATTACTAATAGGAAGAATTGAGATATTCACAATTGAATATTTAAAAAGTTACGATACAATATTAGTGAGATATATATCTAATATATGTGTTATTTGTAAAAATATTTAATTATATTTCTACGTAGTACTTGTACTTTCGTGATATCTATCATGCTGGTAATATGTTTCAAATATATTATGCTTCTGCGGCTGTTAATATTTTCAGGCAACTATTGTTATACTTGCAAAACATTTATATACCTAGGTCTAAACTTATATATAAACGCAGAATGGGAACGCTTATTTGCTTTAAATCCATTACCGAGACGTTCTTCACTTCGTGTCATTCCTCTACGTTCAATTAATTACTTATATAATACGATGTTATATGGTAAATAAAATCTGTAATAAATTTACGTTGAAAGCTCGCGTGATGAAGTACGCCATGGGTTGTCCACTGTGGAGACTCCTTGTATTTTTTAAAAAGAATTTTGGCGCCAGCTGAAGAGTTGTTTTCATTATATTTATACGAGATACATATCTATAAGATATATCTCATTCGCAATAAAGCATTCGGCGGTGCATACTTTTCGCTTTACGATCCACTATGTTGCACTTTGTGTATTTGTTGCTGACTCCGCAGAAGTTCGACGTCTTTGGACGTCGCCAGATTCGAAGAGATTTAGTTGCAACAGTGTCTTCGAAAGTTGGTCGACTTCCTTTGCCGGATATAATCTCGACTAATGTACCTCGTAGTTGGACTCTTTGTAAATGCAGCTCACGAAGAAATTCTCCGCGGACGAACTTCGTAAAGGGATTCTCTCCGCAGTCGCTTTTGAAAAAGATGTTCGCCGTAGATTTTCGCTTAACGAAAATATCATTGTCTTCGCGATGGCAATCGGTCGGTGAAGATATAATTTAAGAAATATTTACGTCGGAAATTCGCAGGCAATTAAGCATAAATCGTAGTACTAATGGAATTTTCGTGGTGCGTGGACTATATTAATTGAAATTCGCAAATTTGAGAAGCGATAATAATTGCACAGCTTCGTAGCACTTGTGTTATTGTGCAATACATCTGCGACATACTTAATTCTTGAAATGAAATAAGTTCATTATCCTTTTACCAAGCAAAACAACATCTGCGCGAAATTATTTTTGTAAAGAATATGTATGTTTTTGAGAGTAACAGCTTTTAACTTTCTCCGATCAAATTGCACTCGTAACATTATTCTTGCCGCAATGTTTTTCTCGTTATTTTTTTTATTCCGACTCGGCCTGATATTATAATTATTTCGCGACCGTTCTTAGCAACGCTTTTAAGGAACGCATCAAACGCGACGTATATATTTAGAATATAACACAATAATAGTCGACGATGAATTTATTTCGTCGAATATTTTAATGTTTTTAGGATATTAACATCATGCTAAATCCAAATTAAAATCGAAATTAAAAAATTGTTAATATGTGCCGATTTTTTTAGTAACAATATTTTTTAGTAACAATATTTTAGTAACAATATTTACTGGTTTATTAGAAGATATAGTATTTATAAAATAACAGTTTATCGATTGATTAGAACGTTCATATATCAAATTAAATAAATGAAATTAGTGATTTGTGAACAATATGAATATTGTATATTTCGTATTCTCAACATTTTGTGTTTTAATTAGTTTGTTATATTTTAAGGTTTAAATTCAAAAGCATTTCAAATATTCAAAATATTTATTTGTTTCTAATTCACAAAATTCACATATTTTACATGTAATTGTATAATATTGCATATTACGATTTTGCTAAAATTCCTTACGTGATAGCAAATAAATGGATTTTCGATTTTCAGATTCAGCACACCAAATTTATATATATTAAATCACTTTACTAGATTCAGGCAATGATCCCAAGGTTTCAATTCGCAGACTAATGCAATAAATATCGCGAAATAAGTATTAAAATGAAACGAGCGCCGAGGAATTTATGTGGCTTCCTTTGGATCACGCGGCGTCCCGGTGCGTACGCATTTAATGGTTGATAATTTCACGGAGGCCCGTCGTCGTAAAAACGCAGCAGAAAATTAACGTGCTTTAATCAGCGAAATACATCAGAAGGTACTTGATAAGGTCACCCGTGCCCGGCCATGCGTCGTCTCGAGATACAACTATCGTCGACGGCAATAAATTTCGTGTGAAACGCGTCATCGTAGTCGCTCCAATAAAAGTTACAAGGACACGATCGGTCGGTTCGGTATAACACCGATCTTGTTCCAGGTATATCATGACCCCGTCGCGCGCGTGTATCCTCATTCGCGTCCGCATTCTAGCGGTAACGATGCACCTGCCTGGCATCGTGTGGGCACGCTTTGCGTAGGTACGTGCATGCAACGGCTCCGTGAAAATTAGCGACGCAGACCGGGATTTATTGCCGCTGTGCTCTCGCCCTGCTCTCATCGCCTGGAAAAAAAATATATGGCAGCCGTGTTCATCGCTCGATTATGGTACATTTACCGAGCGCGGAAATTCCTCTTTGCTATCGCACTGCGACCGATTGGTGTTATCAGTCATCAGCTTGGCACCGGAATATGAGCCTTTTTCCTGTAGCTTTTGGCAGAAAAAAAAAATGTGCGAGCCTCCGCAATACTGGGGGAAGATCGTTTTACCCATTATTTAATATTTTCCGGCACGTAATAAATTCAAATTAAATTTTTTTACACAATTTAATGATAATTAACAATTATTTTACGTGAACAAATTCATAAACTAAGAATAATTACAACATTCCTTTTCCAGTTTTCTAAAACGAAAATATATTTTATAATTTTATAAAAATTCTGCTGCGTTTCACGACAAGTTTACGTACATACATATCATCACTTAACGTGAGATCTTTATTTAGCAGTCAGGAAAATACAATTTTGTTTTTTTTTTTGCATTGAAGTAAAGATAAATTAATATGAAACTATACAAGAGGTTTTCTCGGGAAATCGCTGTCAATCCGGTACAATAATTTATATTTCCGTTGATGTAAATCTTCCTACTTGACAGCTGCGGGCCCAATGTAAGCATATCCAAGTGGTGCAGTCGCGCTTTCACCGCGCTTACGGAAGGCCCATTAATTCTAATTTCGCGTCATTGATGGTGTGATTTTACTCCTCGCCATTTTATATTTCTCACAAATGCCAGTTTCAACCAATCTTTATTTTACCACCAGCTTATCATCATCATATTAATATTTTATCTCAATAAATTCGCTAAACACACATACATACGATTTTTTTCGACGAAACTATAATTTGCAACGAGTTATAATGTTCAGTTCTATATAATTCAGAGAATACTAAATGGATCTTACCAAGCGTGTTCCGTACCATATCATTTGATCACCATTAATTATAATATATAAATAATTTATTATATCTTACTTATCTGTAAAGGCATTTCATTAGGAAGTAAAGAAAAACCAGATTAATAATTGGAAGATGGAAAATCACATGACAAGCTGATAATAAGATTGTAAATGGGGAGAAGTATGTGACCGTGTGCGTACGTGCGACAAACGAAAGACAACCTTCTCGTGTCATCCTCGGCCGACGATCGTCTCGCTGGGCGATAACCCGCGGACGTGACAAGTGAAATTCTGTATCCACGAGAGCCGGTCGGCGGGGGATATCGGCGCACGTCTAAATGAACCGTTGTGCCTTCTGCTTTGATTTCAAAGAGGACCCCTAACAGCCGAGGAATATTCATTTAAATATCTGTCAATACTCGAGAGCGCTCGACGCGACCCGCCGCCCACTCTGGAGATGGACTTATGTGCCCCGATGTGACTCCCCGTGTTTTCCGTGCGCGCGTGGTTCTTCCCTGTGCACGTGCACAAGCACACACGCGACGCCGACGTCTGATCTCTGTCGCAGGTATCCTCTCGATCCACTTTTATACGAACTGACTGTCCTGGCACCCCTCGATTCAGCATCTACGTCACTCGACTTTCCCGCAAAGTTTTTACGTGTACAGGCGGAGCAAGCTTTTCCAATTGCATCCGCAAGGTACACGTTATTGACCGCATAATAATACCTTGTAGGAAAGTAAAATGTGGTAATTTGATGCGAGGAAGGTCTACACGAAACAGATTTATAGTTTGCATGAACGTTAAGTACTGGACGTTATCGATTCATTTCTTTGTATCTTTATATCTTTCGATCACATTTTCGATACAATTGAAACAATCTTTGAATGCGGTAAATTAAAAAATTGAAAGCTAGAAGTAAAATTGCAAAAATAATATATTTTCTAATTCATTGTGAATGAAGTAAATAAGAGATTAGTTGTCGTCGAATATAATTGTCATTTCGCTTTAGCTCAAATACAAGATACGCTGTATATCAAACTGTAAATAGCCGATTACTGCTATTTAATAGACACTGTCATCTTCTTATTCGATTGTCTTTTTATTTCTAGCATGATCGTGGTTGTTATTAGATAGGATAGACGTCATTTTGTACGTAAACTATTATTATCTTATAGTAACGAGATATTCGATCAAGTATGTCATATACACAAATCATATTGCGTGCTTGAACTTCATATTTTGCTCTATATTTTACAATTCAAAACGATAATATGATCGTTGATACATCATGCTTGAATCTCGATTCGGAGATACCTATTAATCATCATTTTGTATTTAAAAATTTATCGATTTGCTTGTTTGAGAAGAATACCGCGTGTATTAAGCTACTGTATTTGCTATCTACACGCGAAGCTGCAATTATATTTCCCGTTGATTAACACGTAACAATTTTTCGACTGTAAAGTACCATCAATGGCATTTTGAGGTAGAAAGAAATTGTCGGTTTAAATCTGTACGCGTGGACAGATAGATACTAAAACCGAAGGAAGGCGGGAGAGGAAGAAGGCGGCGAGAGGATGGGTACGAAGTGACTGGGTGAAAAGGTGATTTCGCACGACAGGAAGCAGCTTCTTGGCGGGTAGGTGGGTGGACCAGGATGGTTAGCATTCTGGCCCAGAGGTAGTTACGGGAGGGGGGCGGCCAGGAGCACTTTGCGTGCGTCATTTAAGAGAAGCTTAATGCCGCCGTAAAACGCGCTAACGGCCGACTCTCGTCGCCCCGCCGTCTTCCAGGGGCGACCGTCGTTCTTCCGCTTCTGAACCCTCAAGCGACGCGTTCGCGATCGCTTTTTTATCGCACTGGTCGTCCTTATGCGACTGAATGGTGCGAGAAGGAATCTTTGCGACGATGCTCATCGAGGTAACGTTACTTCGTCATTAGCTGCGTTCAGCAGACAAAGCAGATCATTGAGCGCTCAGTGATTCTTTAATATGATTGGTTCTTCTTTAATTCTTTAATTCTTCGCTGGATCTAAATGTTTAGTTATACCAATTGTAATAAAAATTCTTACCCGTGCATTATCGCCGGGATTTGCGAATAAAGATAACGTATAAAAATAAGATGTAATTTTGTATGTTGCGCAACGCGCGAGAATAAATACAAAAATATTTATACAATGCATACCGTGCCGAGGTCTTCCGTCCATAATTGTATAATAGCAAGTCAGCGTTATTTTCTATATACATACGGATACTTATACGATCTATTATTAGAGGCGTCTGTAATCGATCGAAAACTTGTTCACTGGATAATAATATTTATTTAATCGTTTATAATATGTCTCTTTTAAGACACGAAACAAGCTTATAAAGCGATTTATATGCAATTCGCGCTCTTATCATAACCAAATTTTTACTGAAATTATCCATGTACATTCAGATTTTTATTGCGATACTTAAAGTGCTGTTTTACATAATCATTATAATACAATTAATGACGATTGGTCGGCTGTCTCCCGTTGTAATTTGTGTGTACCCGTTTTCTTTCTCTACAACTACCTTTCTCATTGGCTTTCTGTGTTTTATGGTGGCCATAAAATGTCGCATGAATTTTTATTATTATTACCGGCCAAGAAAACGACCTTCTTTTCGCGCTGCAACATTCGTCGTTTGCCGCGTGACATCTTCGATTAAAACATAGAAAGTTAAATCTCGTTAGCTGTCGTTGATGATATAGCATGACTATATGTCAGCATGGATACACGCAAAAAAGATGCAATCCGCTGTGTAGATTATTATTCCAGAGTCGTGTATGCAGTTATATCGCAATCTTTTTCTTATTGCTTAATCTTTTCAACTTCAATCGACCTGATTTCATTATTGTCGCCATGTGACGCCTACTATTCGACCGCGTTATAATTGCATCTTTTATTATTGATATTACATAATTCTAAGTCGTTCTGTCATCTACACGATTCCTTTTTTTCTTGTCGCTCTATATTAAAATCCCTTAGGAAGTTAGGTGTATCATAAATTGTTTCTTGAAACTCGAGAATACGGTCTAGATTAGAGACAGTCAGGTTTAAATTGAGCGTAAAAAGAAAATTTCTGCGAAACGCTAACGTCAAAAGTGAATCATGCGTCTCTGCGATGGAGATGATAGATCTAACGATGCACCAAGGCAACGTCGGCTGAGAGATAAAGCGGCACGCAGTGATATGGCACGATTTCGGAAGGAAAGCAGCAAGGGGAAAGCGGGGCCCTCCCCCGAGGGTGACATCCGCCGCGTTGCAACCCTCGTTACAGCTTCTAGCTCCGGTAGCCAGCGAGCATTTTAATCCGGCCGACATCATTCCACCCGAATAATCAGCCCGAAATTCGTCGCAAGCGCGGGCAGGCGAATTGCTGCGAAGCGCAACAAAAGAACGAGATATTAGTCGTCCGTGGCAGCGGCTGCGGCTGCGGCTGCGGCTGCCGACCGGTGAGAGGTGGTTTGCGGTGGTTCGTGCGACAGGGTTGGTTCGATGGGGAGTCGTTGCGGAACAGACTGACGGGGTGGTCCCGCGTCCACGCTCGACTCGCTTCCCTCTCGCTTCGCGCTCGGCTTGAACGCGTAATTAGGCCGTGCGTCCAAGAAACTGGCTGTCCTCGTGCTTTAATATCGCGGCGATCGTTTAGATCGGATCGCGATCTCCCTCGCGGCGGCTGATTGATTAACAACGTCATCTCCCGGTGAGCGCGCCCCGACGCACGGCTCGGCGCGACAGTGATATATCGTTCATTTATTCGAACATAATGATCTTGTGTTTAATGCGAAATCACACAATGTCCGTGAGCGACACGCTCCTATTGCTTAATATGCGCATCGAGAATTAGTCTTCGGCGGGAATTAATGTGCGAACGATTTGTAAGTAACCCCCGGCGCGCTGGCAGTTCATTGCCAAGTGTCCACTCTCGCGTGCACTTCTTTATGCAAGACGCGGGTGTGCGCGAATTGAAACTTCGAGCGTGTCGTCGCGATCACGCTCGCGTGTTCTTGTCGATCTTAATGGAGACCGGCAATCCAAGAGGAGCCCACCATCGTAGAATTACGTAAGGCGGAATCGGTCGGTTAATAACGCGAGAAAAACTAAATATCGAAACGATTAACCGCAGACGAGGCGAGGCGCCGTGCCGCCACGCTCGAGCGAGCGTGCAACGCGCGATGGGAAAATCGCGATTTATACCGGCGAGCGCAAAAATGTGCCGAACGTGCGCGACTTTTCGCGCACGATTGATTCTCTCGTCCCGCGGGTACAATGAAACGCGATAACGCGCCGTCGTGTATCGAAAAGTCGAAAGTTCAGGATAATTATCGCCATGGTTTTACGATCGGGCGTCAATATCGACAAACGTTTAGTTTTCGCGAGGATATCGCGTGACGATCTAGTCTGACGTGTCTAACAAGTTACTGCATTCCGACGTATCTAACGAGTTACTGCATTTTCTGTTCCCAATAAATACGGCAAACACGCGATTTTTCCTTGCGTTATTACAGAACGAGAGTCTTTGCGCGATTGAAGGTGTAAGAGCAAAATTTATGAGAGGGAGGGCTCGATGTGCAATGCGATGACGGGCGTAATATTGAACGAAATATCCCAATGATTTCACGGGGCGCTCGATAATACCCCGAACACTTTTTACTCCTCGCCGAGTAAGTATGTACGATTGTAAGTGCCGACAACTCATGTGCATACGCATCGACAGAACATTCACTTATCATCGCTTCATCTGACACGATGCAAGCGCTCGAGCGAGCAGCATAGTCGAGCAGAATCGGTTGCTGCCACTCGAAAAGCCAATGCTGCAGTCCGACTGGCAAGGCCACATTCGTACGTCGCGCGCGCTGCAAGATTGGGAAATTTATCGAGGACACTTTCATCATCGTCGTTTTCTTTGGCAAAGGAGAAAGCAAGATCTTCGTCGAGGCGACTTATGCAGAACGAAACATCGGATCTTCTCGCGATACATTCCTATACAAGATAGACCGTTGATAAAGAATCGATCTTAAAAGTAGAAGGTGTGGTCTACCGTGCATTATTGGTAATTTCGAATTCGCGTCGCATCTCGATACACTTTTTAATCTCGTTCGCAACAACTCGAGCAAAGATTTTACATAACGGATGCAATTACTCGGTCTCTGCGGGGATGATTATCGTGGCTTTGAGAAAGAGGGACTTCCAGCGAAACTCGCGAGTTTTAATTTTAGCGTCCATCGGGAAACCGATTGCTTTATTTTTATTGCTTAAAGGTTTTTCTTAGAGGCGCGGAGTTCTGAAAACATTTTTAATATGCCGCATAAGGCTATCCGCGCGAAGAACGTGTAGCATCTCTCGCTGTGTGCGTGGTCGTGCCAGGAAGTGTGTGCACACATCTGCGTTCTACGGATAAAAACGGAGAAGAACGAGAGAGGGTTTCTCCTCACGGTGGACTCGGGAGAACGGCGGGATGCTTGTCGAGCGCGGCTGGTTGCGCGCATCACGGTAGTGGACGCGTATATCAGCATCGCGTCTTCAACGTCACGACGTTCCACCAACTCGGCCTTGTCAGTCCATCCGCCGCATCCGACGGCTGCTCCTTGAGTGGCAGCGATTCATTCCGCTCTCTTATACCGCTCGCTCCGCTCTTCGCGCGGCGTGACAGGCGATGTGAACGCACCGGGAGAGGAGGATGCACGTGCAATATGTATGTGACTAGTTATATATCTCGCGTGCGTCACACGTGAGACGGCACGGCCGGTCGGCGTCGTCGATGAATTTCGGGGTGACAGTACGCAACTTCGCGCGTTCCTCGGCTTTAAATTAGCGCGCGATGCTGGATGCGTCGCATCGATTTACATTTCTCGGCCCACGTCCAGACCGCGTCTTCGGCGCTGCATCGCGAAACAATGCCTCCTTGAGTGGCGTTGATGCATTCCGCCACATTGACGCATTCTATGTCCCCCATGACAGACTAAACAAATCAAAGTGTATCTTTCGCTTTCTGCCCATGTATCTTTCCAGCTAATGCGACTAGGCGTTGCTTAATCGTTTGTCGCGGAAATAGTACGCTATAATAAATGTTCAAAATGATTTATATTCATGGCTCACGTACAATCAATGGAGTCTTTTACCCCGTAATTTTATTGTTGTATTGTTGTATTGTTAATCGTTTTGTATTATTGCGATAAGTTGAGCAAATTGAGATATAAGCAGACTTCTTTCGAGATCCCTTGAGATGATTAAATTTTTTAGATCTTGCTTAAAATAAGTATCTATAGTTCGCAACCATTTCTCATTTAAACAATTGTATTTTTTTACAATTAAGCAAAGAGAGACCAATGACGATCAAAGCTGTATCTTAGTTGCCTAATAATATTTATATATGTAAATTTAAATTTTTTTAGCGCGTTGGACTTTCAATTCAATCCTAAAATTGAAAAACTAATTGAAAATATTACGAATAATATTAATGGTTAAATATTTTACTAGTATCTTAAAAATTGTAAAGAATTTTATTGCGAAAAATATTACCTCAGCCAGAATTTAAATCTGGAATCTCCCTGCCTTTCCGGAGCGAGCTTCTTATCCAATTCGAGGCATGAAAAAGTTTGAATTTATATATATAAATATTATTAGATAACTAAGATCCAATCTTGACCGGTATTGGTCTCTCTTTGTTTAATTGTGTTATATATATTTATTTGTACAATCTTATCGAATTTATTATTAGTTGCATTTTTATTATCAAAGGATAAATTATGTATCAACTTTAAAAAGATAACATTTATTGCTGCACTTCAGAGGAAGATGGTTTCTATAAATAAACTCTCTTTGTTTCTGTTAAAGAGAGGAACGATCGATCTTCAAAGTTATTAAAATGTACAAGCACATATTTTCTGTATTTCGTGTCTTAGTGGCTTCGGATCAGAGATCACCCAATGAAAGATCTATCTATTTGCTTCCCGGCTCGCTCTGTCTTGCGTGTCCCGCACACATTGCCGTGCACCATACCCTTTTGCCGCTTAATTATAATACCGTGATATTTATTGCCAGACGTATCGTTTATTTCTGTCGACGATCGTAGGAGGACCCGGGTGAACATGGCGATCGCGTGAAAGCGATGGCACGAGCTTCGTGGATCAGCCAATGAGCCTCGTATCCTTCCCGTTCGCGATGTACCTCTGTTTCTAAAAGGTCGTCACTTAAGACTCACCTTGTATCAATGCCTCATATTAACGTATAGGGATTTGATTGGTTTTTGAGAGCTTCATAGAAATTTCTGTTTTTCTTGTATTATCTGATTTCAGTGACAGATATACGAATTGTCTGCAAAAATGTGAACTTTGACTACGTTAGTGATCAGGATTGAAATGATTTAAATCAATTGATTAAAATCAATGATTTAAATCGTGAATTTGATTAAAATTTTAATTGTTAATTTTCATCTTTGTGAATAAAAAATTATGTATACAAATTTAAGTATTCAAATATATTCATTAAAAGATAAGTTTTATTTTATTTATAAGAATTATTAATAAAAATTAACGATTTTTATTTGACTATTTTGAATCCTATAGTGTTTGAAATTACTGATTATTTACAATAAATTAAAGTTTAGAAAGCTTAGTAAAAAAACAACACGTTTATTATCTTGTAATAAAATTTAATTATTTTCTTACTAAAAATAATTAACTCGAACAATAAATCTAATTTAAATAAAAATATATGATTTAAATTAAAAATATCCGTTTTAAATAAAAAAAATCCGATTTTTTAAATTTTTTTTTTAAATCATGATTTTTTGCCTTGTTAGTGATAATAAAATTTGATTAAAAAAAATTGGCTGTACAGAAGATTTTTCGAAAATGTTAGAGTTTCCTTAAAAGTTCTTGCACGCAAGTTTTTAAGTTCGATAAAATCCAACTTAGTTCACTTGTGACTTGCCTTAAAAAAAAGATACAACTTTTTCTACAATGCAACGTTCGTGTCATAATTTTTTTAACATATAGCGCATCCACGTATAATTGTATTTCTATTTATATTTGCATTATCTACAAGTTTAATTCATGCGCAATCATCGTATCAATTCTATAAAACTGTCGTGCTTTAAGAGAAATAACCGCAAAATAAATATTGCCTATGAATGATCTCTTCGAAGGAGCTGAAACGAGATTTTCTTTTTGAAATCGTGGCAGGTAGTTAAGCGCGACGTTAATTAGGATAAAAACAGAATTATGTTCTTCGATGATGGGTTTATACGATATACACATGGTAATGCTTTAGACCGGAGATCTTAAATTGTATATGGTTGGCTCATTACATTAGCAATGTGATTTCCGTGTGTACCTATGCGTTTATTACATACGCTTTATTGCATGTCTACGTGTTTATTACATGCAGTATATCGTTCTATGATGCGCTCTACGGAACACGTCTTTCTAAAGTTTAAAAAATTTTTTTCATTTATTTCATCGCATTGAATTGAAACTTCTTACCTGGATACATGAAACGTCTTTACTTCCCCATAAGTTATACATTTATTTATCTTTATTCTAATTTCACTTGTAACATATAATTTGGATTTTTTGCTCGGCGAATCCGACTATTCCGCGAAAAGAGCAGAATTATTATATTCCTCAAAATTCTCGTACAATTACCAAAGTCTTTTGTCAGAATGAATTCATCAGAGGCCTGATGAACATTCCTCTACATTTGTGCATTCACACACACACACACACACACACACACACACACACACAATTGGCAATGATTATCATATAAGCGACCAGCAACATTTGAGAGAATCTCGACGATCACTCTTATAAACTCGTTACCAAGGATCGCTATATTGTCTTGAAGGATATTTAGAGAAAACGATTGGCGAGTCGTTGAGGAAGACGCAGAGACGATTTGAGCAGTTGAGCGATGCCGGGTCGTTCTGGCGGGCGCCCGGGTTAATAATGGACCACACTCTTCTCCGGACGGGGAAGAAAAATTCATCGGTGTTTCAGGACCGTTCATGGTGAGGGTTCTTCGAACAGGGAGTGGGTGCGAAAAGCGAGAGACAGCTTCGGTATTTTACGCTTATAACTTTTTACGCGTCTTTCCGGTATTGAAAAACCAACGTATTTTTTTTTTTTTTTTAATAAAATTATTCAGTGGTGGTTCCTGTGCTAGAATCGAGAAGTTTGACACATAGATCTATTTCATTACTTTCTACACGAATCTATCCGTAAAGATAGAGCCAGATTAAGAAAGACGCGCGCGATCGCAATCCTTGACGTGCAGCCACGACACTCGCGTGTCTCAGCTGAATTTATGTGAGGCCGCCTGATAAGGACGACTCGGATAATACTGTCCTTCTCCGCTTGCCAGCGGGCGTTCCACCCTCATTTTTAATTCCCCACGGGACAGCCGATTTCGTTAGATCTTATCGCCGCTGGTAATTCCAGGTGAGCCCACTGAAAAGAAGGCACAATGGACTCCCCGCACTTGTCGCCGAAAGTGCGCAGGTGGTACCTTCGCGCCGGAGGATTCACGGTATTTGTCCTTGTAAGGCGGCGGGAGTTATCGAATCCACGCTAATGTCGAGAGGTGACGCAAGCCACCATTTTCTCTCTCTCTTTTTTTTTTCAAGTTATAAACCATCGCTTTCAAACCCGACGTGGATACAGCGCGGGTCATCGTACTCGATCCTGATTCTATAAATAATAAGCTTATACGAAGCAGCAGAGCTTTTCGTTAATATTACAAATGAGAGACTTACGTCATACACGTCAGACTAACATCATGTGGAGATAGAAAGGAAATCCTCAATGTCGATCATTATTATAGAGTTAAGCTTATAATGGTTTACGGTGTTTTATATTGATAGGCGTGTGCAAAGGATCGAATGTTGTATGTGGGAATACAGTTACTCGCTGCGATCCCTAAAGAATTACTATCTTACTCGTGCCAGCCATGAATTATCTCGCGAATGTAACGTGAATTAATTGCACTTACCATGCGATGCGTCAGTGTAGTTCTCTTTTATTCGTTGTAATTAGAAAAATTGCGACAATATCGCTGTGACCTATCCGTCGCGATGCGATTTCTTCAGCCGCGAAACAGGCAAGCATTATACGCTTGGTATGAATTATTTCGATTATATGCAGTCTGGCTACGTCTGTCAGGATCAATCGGACGGATCGAGCGAGAAAGAAGCAGCGGATCGAAGAGGAGACTCTCGCGCCTTCGCTCCTGCCGTACGTGTCGCGTCACGTCGCAATTAACATCCTCGTCGCGACCTCGATTCGTCCCGATGCACCTGGCTTTCGTTTCGCACCGAAGCAGCAGACGATGACTCGAACGTGACGAGACTGGAATTAATATTCGGAAATGGACCACTTGCCGGGGTCGCTTAGCTCTAAGTCTCTCGTTACCGCCTCGCGGATAATTCTTGATGAGTTATCTTATTTCCTTCTGCCGCATCCTTCTTCTCCTCTTCCTCTCATAGGTTGCACGTGGTTCGCTGCGGAAAACGGTGAACCGAGCCAAGATGATGTGCCAACGCGCAGAATCGTCTCGCGAAATTGAACTGGCGTTTCAGATGAGATCGTCGAATCGCCGACAGTTACTATTTTATTCGACGAAAAACTCGTCGGTCAAATTCCTAGTGCATTAATGAGCATTGCATAACGGAGATCTATCCGGGTTTTCCACATGCGACCCGTTTCACATCCACGCCTTTCTCTCATAACGATCACTCGTTGTCCATCGCGGCGACGAACGTAAGCGAGGCGCTTCTCTTTACGGATAAATCTTGTGATCTCGTTCGTCGCGACAGCCGCGTCAGGCCAGAGTGATGTCGGAGCGAAAGGTTTCTTCCAGGATTGCAATGGTCTCCGATTTCGTTTCCTCCCCTCCTTCCAGCCTCCTCTTCCCTCGGCCGCGTATTCTTTTTCAATTTCTGAAAAGGAGGGAAAAAGGCGATACGTATGTACGGGGAAGAACAATAAATGTTACGGGTCGTGCGTTGCGAAACCAGCGCCGGCAATAAATCACGTTAGCCGCGTGCTTAAATCAACGTCTAAATTCTCTTTTAAGTCACACGCTGTACCTTTTATAAAAGAGCATTATTGATCGCCTCTTCTTTGTAACTCATGTACACGTCGCCCTGAGATACGTGCGTACGTACTTTCTCCGTTTCTTATCTCCTCTTTATCAGTGCATCTGCCTCTCATTGCTATTCCACAAGCATTCATTATTATCCCGTATCGCTCCTATTTACATTTCGTATGTACGCACTGTATCTCGCTCTCGCGGATTGCACCGCGAGAAATTAGTAGAAATTAGTACTTGATCCGCGTTTAATCTTCCCATTTTAGAGCGGCGCGGTACAAAAAGAGCTTTAAAATTGGCGCGGTCCCATGAAAGCGATTCTTGTAACATTTCTATTTCTTATTCGATTATAATGTAGAATCTTGAAGATTATAATGTGCGATGATATCAGTAAGGGAACAACGAATGTGATGACGTAAGTTCTAGATTTTAATCTTATTTTAGGCTCGTTCAAGTCCGCTCTCAAAGTTGATGGATCGCACCATAAATATTAAAATGCTTAATTGTAAGATGCATAATTTGTTTTTACATTCGTAAAACCTTGAAATGTTTTATATAATATATTGTACATCAGCATAATCGAGATTGAAATTTTTGCGACATGCCAAATTTTATGCCACATGAAGAGGACGGACGGATATTTTGTCTGTGAAAACGGACGGCATTTAATACAAGCCCGGTGTGTCTTGCATTAGCGGAGACGAGCGGAGACGAAGAAGGAAAAGGAACGGCGGGAAGACGTGAGAGTTGAGGGCGAAGTGGACCGTTCGTCCTGTCCATCACGTTGCCAGCGTCAGATTATCGTTCTGACACTTTCCGAGTTACTCCGGCCACGCCGCCGCGCCCGTCTCCCGACTATTCCCTGGTAGACGAGATCGCTGCCGCTTCTTCCACCTCGTCATCTTCTCTCTGTCCACCGCGAGAGACGGACTTCCAACCAACGTCCGACCACTTGAACAAAACTCGGAAGCGGGGAAGCGGGAGGGAGGGAAGGGTAGGAGGAGGAGGAGGAGAAGAGCGGTAGGGGCACGTTTGAAGTCTGGTCTACCCGTTTGACCGGTGTCGATCAAATTTCCGAGGGCGAGATCATTCAAGGCCGCTGTCGACGAGATCGAGACAAAGCCCTCCCCTCCCCTGTTGGCTCACCATCTCTGAACGTGGCCCTTTTTTTATTCCTTTTCTCTCTTGTCTTCTCGTTCCGCGCCTCATCCGTCTCAGGAGCGCCCGCGCTAATTCCGAAGTCGAGCCGAAAGAGAATCCGCTCGACGCTACGACGCGAACCGGGAGCTCGCGGATTACGGCGAGTTTTGTGTTGATGGGCGAACGAACGCGCCGGGGACGCGGAAGGGGGTACCTTGCTCGGCTTGTCCGATACGCGATACTCGATCCGTCCGACACGAACGCGCATTGTCATAATTATATATAGCGAAAGAAATATCGGATATACATTCATCCGGGCGTGCTGATAAATTTTTAATTGAAAATCGTACGCACGGCCAGGAATTTAAAACGAAATCTATTTTCGCGTATGCGCTCGCGCGCCTGCCTTTTGGCGTCCTGCTGCTGCAGTAAAAGCACGGGAAAGAAGAGAAATTTAATTCTGTCGGTTTATCGGTTGTCGATACATTTTTCGAGACGCATTAAAAGGCACTAGCTGCACAAGCCCGACGAATTATTCGCGATGAGCAACCGTCTCATCGTTGCGAGAGAGAGGTCCGGATACGCGGCAGCACGCGTGTGACCCCAGCCACGCGCGTCATTCAATTAATAATTCAATCATCGTTCTCGATTGGATTACCTTTTGGGCGGAAAAAATAAAAAAAAGAGGGAGGAAGAGGGAAGGGGGCCGGCAGAGTGTGACGCTCGGGGCGAAACGCAGCGAGAGGCTGTCATTACGCGCAATGGCCCATGCATTTATCAAATTATTTCGGTTTTGTATCGACCTATCGATCGGGGGGAAAAAAAAATTTATTGATGATGAAATTCCGGATTTGTACGATGCATCGGTAATACGGAGTCTGTCAAAACCTTTGAATCATTCAACAGAAAGATCGCGTAGCACTGTTGAATGTGGATGATCCGTTCGATCGACGGAGGAAAATTTTATACAATTGTAATTAACGAAACTCGCTTGCCAGTGAATTTCTATAGCGTTGAAGTTTTATCAGTTTCTCTTCTTTTCATATATTCGTGACAAGAGTAGAACTCGTTCTCTCGTCGGAAGAAGAAATAAGTTTTCGAAACGTAACCGTAACGTCCATTCGCGAACTGATTCACGATTGACCAATTTTCTTTTTTTTTTTTTTGTTTCAAGTAAGAAAACTTTTTAAACGCGTTTTACGAGTCAGCTGTAAGACGCGAGAAAGTGAGTAACATGTAGAAATAACGCTCTTCGCAAATACAATCCGTGGCTGCTCATTATTGGCCGCTAACCGATGCAGGAACGCGCTCGTTACGCGCCTATTATTAGGTAACGCGAAAGTGTTACGCGAATCGGGAACATCCCGCGTATTAAAATGCAAACATTACGTTCGGTATGGACGGTTTAATGCCCCGTTCGGTTTGAGCGCGTTGGCCAGGTAATTAAATTGAATGAAATTACGAACGATTAATGGCCCGGACACGCTTTCGTGATTTATGCACGAAATCGCGAAGTCCCTGACAAAAAGTGTTTCGAGCGATGCCGTTTGATTGCCCAATGATCGCACAATCGCTCATAATAAAATGAGAAATCCCATCGTACTCATTTTAATCATCTTATACACGCTTTACGAAATTTTTCATGTGGACCACAATGCGTAATTTGTTTTATTTGGAATTATATTTCCAACTCTGTTCTTTTATTCTATTTTTTCATACGTCTGTTATTCGAATTCGAATAAATCGGTATATAATTCTCTATATATAATTTTACAGTTTCGCATCAAAATAGATTGTGAACTGATATGAAACGAAAAAAAATTAACAACTCAAAAATTTATTCTTTTCGATTAATTTTTCTAATCCATAATATTGATATGAATATATAATGATATATTAACATTATAACCTGTACATAATAAACCTGTAATAATTATAATCTATACATAGTGAAAGCTTCCCGATCCGAGTGATTCGCAAACATTCAGTGCGCGGCTGGAAAATATGCGAGGTTGCATTATATTTTTGTAATATATGTATCGCAAAATTATAATTACATTGCACGAGGCACGAGGCGTTTCGCCCCTACTCGAGATGCACCATTATCGCGAAATACTGCAGATGCATCTACATACACGGTTGCATTCCTGGACATTAGCATTGCCACGTGTACGTACACGTGACGTAGTCCCTGTGTGTAGGTTAATGCTGGTACTCGTGAGAGTGGTGCGACATCCCCCTGATGAAGTTGAGCCGCGACGTGTAATAAGGGTCGCGAAAGGCGAGGTGGGGGGAGACAAGCCGACGGACGCTAGTAAAAGGTGGGGCTGGATGAAGTCAGGGACGGATCGGTCCTCGTGGTTGCTTCCGGAAAAATGTGCGCTTCCGGGATATGTATTCAATGCCGTTCTTGTATCTGTATTTCAAATTCATTTGCCAGAACATAAATATCTTTGATACATTATCTTTTCTGAGCACATTTCAGAAAATCCAGGATTGCTCTTAATGAATAACATACGTTAAATGTAATAAGCTAAATAGAAATAATTTCTCTCATTCTCACCCCTCATCTCATCTCATTGAAGAATATATATCGGATCTTCGAATTCGCGAATGTGTGAGAGGTACCTGAGTCCGAGGAAGACTCTACGTCCCTGGATGAGGTTGACACGCGGGGTGGACCTGTCGAGGAGGAGGGTTGAGGCTGGAAGCGGACGTGACACGGCCGTCTTGTGACCCATACCCTACCACCGACACCACTCCTTCCCCATCTCCTCCTGACCCCTTCTCGCTGACGTCCACCCCCGGTCCACATGCCACGACGACCGACCGCCGCTAGAGTCCAGCTCTATTGTTGTTATTATTAAAGGGGGTCGTCGGGGGCGGGAGGGTGGCTGCCGGTCGGGTGAGAGGGACGATGACGGAAAGGAAGGCGGCGTCTGCAGGTGACAGATGAAACAGCCGACCTCTCGCTCGCTCTCGTTTCAGATCTCGGTCGTTCTCTCTTTGCCTTCGTCGAATATACTCGCGCGCGCACACACATACATACATACACAGTCGCGTGCACGCAACCGAAGCGGCCGGGGCTTTCTCTCTTTCGTTACTGCAAACTCACGTTCACCCTTCACGTACCACACCCCTTGCCATGTCGGACCTTGGGATCGTCGTCGTCCAGCTTCCTTCAAACTGTCGGACTGAAGCGTTTCGACACTGTCTTCGACGGATGCTTTAATCGATCCTTTAAGCAATCACTTTGAACTCTCCCTCTCTCTTTCTACCTTTTCTTTCTTCTGCTTTTTCCTCTTCTCTTTCCATTCGTTCTTGTTCTTTTCTTCTCGCCGGGACAATGCGCCACTTTTATTGTGCCTTTAGAATGGCTTCGGAAAATTCTTTGCTTTTGCAGCAAGGAACTATCAACACTTATCCGAACCGTGCCTTTAATAAGAATGATTGAAACGTAATACACATAACTTATATTAATTTAGAACTCGTGTGTGTTTTCTCGTATAGAATATTATTAAAAAAATATAAATTGATTGAAACACGGTACAATATTTATAATAAATAATCACGTTATCCCGATTAAATCTTACGAATGAGAGCATTATGCAATCTCATTATCAATCCGCCGGCAATTCGATAGCACGTCTTACGTACATAAGCCTTTCATCGACAAGCATGATCTTAGGATAAACCAAGCCAAGTTTGCTTTCAAAGGCCAGCCCCGTTTATCCATTTGAGGTTTATGTCTATATTACATACCTCGATTGTGCGTTACGGAGATTAGCGCGAACTCTGCCGCGTTACGTGTAGGATATTCAGTATCTGTTCCCGTCTGCGAATGTACATCCTCCGTTACGGATGACTGGCAGAGAAGTGATTCTGACGTCCATTGAGACGCCAATCGGGAATCATGTGCGCGTATTGGCTCGACGTCCTCGCAACCACCGAGAGCTGAAGTTAGTTCGCGTTTTGTCCGCATTTATGTGATCGAGGCAGTCAGTCGCGCGTCAATTTGCCGCCACCCCCTTCCTCTCTCCTTCCTCTCTCCTCTCTGTCTCTTCCTCCGTCTCTCTTTCTCGATCCCATTGACATTTGTTCGTGCCGTTGTCGTCGTCAGTGTCCGTTGTTCGGTCGAATCCGGAGAAACACGAAGAACCGGAGAGAAGACAGGCAAGATAGGGAGACTTCGCACTCCACCGAGATTAGTTTTATCGCGGTTCGCGCCCTTCTCTTCCTCCGGACGATCCGCTGGAGTGGACACTCCGGAAAACGCGAGGAATGCATGTCTCCCGTCCGCTCGGTGAAAGAAGGACAGCGTAGTTACATACGTACGTCCTCCAGGCCGAATTTCCTCCTCTGGCTTTTCCTCGCTTTACTCTCAAATAACTCGGCGTCACTACCGGCATCGCCACCCTCGTAATCACGCCGGCCGCGCTTCAACGTCTCTCGCCTTCTTCTTCTCCCTCCCAATCGTACGAGTCGGACTCCCAGGGGATCTAGCGGAAACAAAACCAATAAACCGCCGCAGAACGATATTCTGAAGTCCCGTGGAAGGACTGACTCTTTTCCGAAGTCCAATGGCTCGTGTCATGGTTTCCTCCCGCCGCGTTGACACTTTGCCATCCTTTCCGTTCCGGATCTTGCTCCGCGCGGAGTTCAAGACAAAATCCTCCCGCCCGGATGGTTCCACTCGCTGAATATGCAATGAAGCTTACGGGTGCGGTTTCATTCGTCCGTCTGTCCGTCAGCTTGCTCGCGCAACTTACGTTCTTTCGAACAGCGCTTTCAGGAAGCAACAGATACTGTCGTTCATCGATCTTTTCGGAAAACATTGTGTTTCTTCTGAAACGTGCATTAAACTCCGGTATGAATTTCATTGCCGTTTCATACATTTATTTTTACACATCTCATTTTTACATAATTTTACTCTTATCAATGATCATTTTGTTCTTGCTATTTTGTACCGTGATAAAAAGAATTTCTAATTAGACATTTTACAAGAAAGAAAAAAGTTTAATAAATCTTGATTATAGTACCTACACAAATTGTCTCTTCACAATTTCTTGTTTAATTTTTTAAAGATTAATTTTAAAAAATTACATTAATTTTCTCAAATAATTGTTTAGTGAGCAATATTAATTTTGACTATAAACATCATGCTAATGCTACGTAATATCATTACGATTATCAATTGTCAATTACGCGATAACATTACAAATAGTGATGATCTTAATACTTACATTTTGTTTTAACGTCTTTGTTTCGGCGGACTACCTTCGACCGTTAATCAGTCCCTACAATGCGACTTGATGCGGCGGTTCCCGAGCGACTGTGTGCGCACAATGGTTCTTTGGAAGCAATCTAGGTTGGGTCTTGCAAAGCCATCAGCCGATTTTCGAGGGTCCGTCCATGTCCACCCGTCCGTCCGAGGAGACGTCGGTGGACGCCCAGGCGTCGTCGCCGTTCACGGCATTGATCTGTCGGACGGCAGTCTTGATATCGACGGTGGGGAAGGTCCGGAAAGGCGACTAGGAGGGTGCCTATTCCTACAGACTGCCTCTCCCCCGCACCCTTTTGGACCGAAGTGTAGGTGTATTGTACGTACTATGGCTCTCACTTCCATACCTATCAAGCTCGATCGGCGAGAGAGGGACGTCTGGAATAGTTGAAGTGGAGGTGGGTGGCGAAGGTGAGCACTGAAAAGGACGGGTCGGGGGAGAGGGTGGAGGACGTTCGTGTCCAGTCGTCATGCCGAGAGACAGCTCGTCACCCCGCGTCCAAGAGACTGATTACATCTCCTCCCGCTCTCGTCCCTCACTTCTTTTCCTTCTTCTCTACCCTTTTCTCCTCCATCGGGATATTCATCTTTCCCCTTCGCCGTCTCCGTTTTGTGCCGATGCTCCCACAGCGCGAGAGAAGAGACGTTAATCGAAGCAAATTGAACACACTGCGGTTTTGAACGCTCAATTAAGTTCCCCCTTGACGTTTCCACCCTTTTGGTGGAACTATACGCGCACCCTGCATTTCAATGTAGTTCATTGTAGTGTGCATCAGCACACAAACGCTCAGTGTGAAATTTTGAAATTTGTGAGCCTTTAAAATAAGCAAATTTATGTGATATGCAGTTCTAATTTTTCTCGATGTTTTCGAAGCTCGTGGAATCAAGATACATGCTTACCGAAAAAAAAACAACAGCCGACAAACAGGCTGTTAATGACAGTCTTGGGTTTATGGTTTCGGATGGAAATTCTACGAATCTGACGAGAATCGTCGTTATCCAATAAATTGTAAATGAGATCGTTTGTTTTTGCAAAACCTGTGTATATAAGCATTAGGGTCGAATTAAGCTCCGAATTTTGCTTCATTATCCATAATTATGAAAACCGCAATTTAAAAATGTTGTCAGAACGAGCGAAAGAGTTTATTACAATATATCCTGTGAAGAGGCTAACGAACGAAATCTCCGAACGCGTCGATTATCCACTACGAGAAAAGTATTAACATTGTCACAATTACCCGTGCTTCTCGTCATTATTCGCCGTTCTTCAAAGTAATTATCTACAGAAACATCTTCAAAGAGGTTTCAAAGATAATCAAAACAAGAGAAATAAGAAGGAAACGGGTAGAAAGTAACTCATTGCATACACGAGCGAAGAAACCGCTTGAAGAAGAGGGATTCTGAAGTTCGGGTTAGGTTGGTCGGCTGACCCGGTTGACAATCGATTGACGGCTGTCGCCAAGACCTCCACCCTTGCCTCTTTCTGTTTCGACGACCCCTTCCGACCATGTTGAACCCATCACCCTCCTTTGCGCAGAACCTGTCTGCTGTGACAGGTCGAATAAGTTCCACTAATTATCTTCCTCCATGGGAACAGGAAATCGAGTCGTCTGACAATTAACCACGTTCCATATTTCATACCGCTAATTTCTAATTCATTATCATTTTTGCCCGTTCCACTATTGACTCGATGGCACGTGGGCTGGAGAGCGCATACTGACGTGACATATGGTAAGCAGATGATGTCCAACTGATGTTGACGATTATTAGTATGTCCATCATTTATAAACGTTAGAACAGTAACGGCGCTACAAGAGAAAATATCTCTCATGAAGCAATATGCTTCCGTCACAACGGACGAGTCTTCACATCGCTAAGATAAAATCGTCGATTGTAGTTCGGTTAATATTAGAAGGAAAAAGTCTTTTCTGTCTGTGTCGCGGCAACTACCAGTACAATTCATTTTCTTGGTTCTGCGATCCTGAATTTAATTAAAGAGTTGCCAATGGCCGATAAATTGTAGCCACCCACACCCCCAACGCAGCCGTCGAAGTGCGAGAGGCTCGATGACGAGGGTGGCGAAGATGAGAAGGCAATCGCGAAGTAGCGCCGCGAGGTGTAAAGCAAGATGCGGGCTGAGTGCGTTGAACGAGAAAATGTACAATGAACGACCATTCCTTCATAGTGGTGGTGCGGGATGGGTAGATATCTACACGCGCAATACGACGAAAAGCCGACACGAATACCAGTTTGTCGGCGCATGCACTCGCGGATACATACACGCGACTTCCACTGCGGGCCTCGTCCTGAGGAAGGTTTGTGAAGGTAGTGGGATGAATGTGTAGCGGGCTGCGCTGGATATTATTTGCCGAGGACAGTGACAAACGCCCGTCAACGTCACTTCCACTCGCACCCTCAGCTTCCCGCCAGCTACCACCGCCCGCCACCGCTGCCGCTCCGTCGCCCGCATGCCCTCCTCCACTGTCTGCCTCCTCCTTCACTCCCACCTCCGTTCCTCTCAGGAGCCAGAAACGTGACGAGCATATCTAGCTCTGGACCAACTCGTCATCTCTGCCAGCCATCAGAAGGCGCCTCTGGTGACTGCGATGGCACCACTACTACAGCAGCAATGACACTACCAACACTTCCACCGACGTCGACTCTGGCGCTCGCGCTACGTGAAATCGAAGAAGGTGAGAGGCGACGTGAAGAGGCGTGGGTGGAAGGTCGGTGTGAGAGGAGGAGGAGGCTTGACGTATCGCGGCCTCACGTCATCCCGTCTTACTCGACGCTGTCCGTCAGAACTTCTGCTGCACGGAGAATATATGAGCGCTTCTCTGCGATTTTGCCCCCGTGAAAAATCGTTATTGCTTGAGTCCTCCAAAATGACGATCTTCCTGACGAAGCGGTTCCTCTGCTCGAATTTTCGGACAATCTTTTTCTACTTATCGCTTTATCAAACGATCTGCGTCAGCCTGTTCTACTCGACTGTTTGATTGTTCATTCGTTCTTTCTCGTTGCGACAACGTACGAACAGCTCACAAGTCGTATTTTTGAAAATAAATTTTATTGACTATGGCTGCATTTTGATATTCACTGTCAGTACTGAAAATCTACAGTGCACGTTACGTATATTATAGATTTTCAGTACTGGCAGTGAATATCGAAACGCAGCTATATATATAATATAGCTGTTTATATATATAATATAGCTATATATATATATATATATAAGTTAGTATCGTATATCGTCTGTATATTCATGCAAGATTAATTACAAAATTATTTTAATATGTTGGCCGTGTTTTAAATTATTTGATGTTTTTATATATCGGTCGAAAAGAAATTTATTATTTATTAATTATTTGACGCTGGCCTTACAATGTGTTACTCCTTAATAGATATTGGTTATTGCGATAAATATTACCATATGCCTCGGTGGTCTAATTGGGAAGACGCCTGCCCCGGCAAGACAGGAGATTCCAGGTTCAAACCCTGGCTAAGGTAATATTTTTCGCAATTTTTCAAAGTTCTTTACAGTTTTAAAATGCTCATTAACATCATACATTAATTTGACGATCAAATTTATTTGTGATTTTATTTCTAATCTAATTTAAAACTGCGTTATATGATCGGCTGTGTTCGGCGCGTAGTTTGAATGTACTAGATTATAGTTTAATTTAAATAAATAGAATTATTATTGAGCACCTAGCTTTGACCGTATGTTGGCCGTGTTTTAAATTATTTAAAATTATTTTAATTGCCTAATTTTTATTTATCTTTATTAATCTTTTTTTATAATATATTTTCCCATATTGTATTGCTCGAATAAATTCAAATCATCTCTATGAAATTTGTACGCCAATTTCTGAATACTAATATAGTTGATAAAAATCGGATTTTTCTCTAAAAAATTTTAAACTTTGATACACCTCGATAAAAATTCTGACAATTAAGAAGACGATTGGTATAGATAAAAATAAATTCATTATTTATTAAATTTTTTCTCGTGCGAGTAAAAAATTTCTCGTGCGTCTTCACGGATGGGAAATAGCATATCAGCAAACATTAATCGCATACTAGAAGTCGCAGGTGTTCGTATGCGCCTTTAACCACGTTAGACCCGCATCGCTCATTATCTTACCTTCGACACAGGCAAGTAATATTGTATTCCAGCAAACTGGAAGTATAATATAACTAGACGAATGCTCTAGTTGGCCATGTGAGGAGAGTGGGGTTGATTACGCAGAAGGGTGCACGCTTCAGCACCGAGACACACAGGCCAGAAGGGGGGAAGGCGGATGGGGGTCGAGGGGGGTGCAAAGGGGAACAAGGAGGAGGAGGTAGGATCGTACGGAGGGGAAGGAGTCAGGGGCGTAGGTAGTCATTATGTGGAGGGAGGTGACGTCACTGACGGTGACGGATGGCTACACGTCAGGCAAGTATAAACCCCATGGTACCCAATAAATTATTGCAACTATAAATTACTTCTGTGCTCACGATATAATGCTACGGCTACTGCGGCGGACGTTGTGTGCGTAGGACGTCGTACGTGCGGACGTGTATGCGTGCGTGCGTGTGTGCGTGCGTTATGTGGATTTGCGTGCCCAGTCCTCTGTGTACGTACGGTCGTGACGATACCCGCCGGTAGGGCGAACAAACAAAGGTGGTACGATGCCAGACTAACTAGGCTCGGTATGGGCATAGGTAACCCCATATACAGGACTTTCTTTCTTTCCCCCTTGGTACTCTCTTTCGTCGTCGTCTCTCTCTTTCTCTCTCTCTTTCCAGCTCTCTCTTCCTCCCGTTGCTTCCCTCGGTCTCTTTCGTGCGGTACGCGCGCAAACGGGCTTCTCGATTTACGAACGTTTTTGACCACCATATCCCGCTGCACCGACGTTTTTATTCGCGTTATGGGAATATACGCTAAGCCGACGAAAGCGAGAAGTCCGCGGGATTTACGAGAGCGTTCGCGCGTAAAAAGCTTTTTCCGCGATATCGATGATTCTGGACAGAACGTTTCGTTGCCAAGGAAACAGGCGAAAATAGCAGCGTGATTATTTAAAGATATAGCGACATTCCAAATCTCAGCGCGAAATGTGATCCAAAATGTGATTTTCAGTAATAGCTCTTTGATTAAACCGATTGACCTGTTTGCCATTTGATTAACGTCGTCTTTGTTTCCAATAACCCATTTCTTTACTCGAGATTAAATAGTCGAGATTAATAGCATTTATGTGTGTTTCAATATCAGTTGCTTACTATTGTATCTAGATGACCGAAAGTTCTTAATGTCTGCAATTCAAGATGATATATGCAAAGAAATGATAAACCCGGATTTTACGGTATATATGACGAAAGACTTTTGGAGTTTTGAGCGCATTTCTAGATCTTCCTGGACGGAATCGTTTTTCGCACGTTTTCAGAAACGCTCGGGGGCCCCGTCGCGATGGAAACCACCGGGGTAACATAATCCCGATACGTAATAAATATCGCCACGTCGGTCTCGTTCGACAGTATTGGTGCGTATGTCTCTCATCTGGATGCCTTTGGGGGCCAGGAAAAGGGGCAGAGCGGGATTCGGCGGGGCCCGGGGAGTGGATATTATGGGCGAGCGAGTGAGTTATACGCCTTGCCGCATGTGTGTCGCATAAATCTGTTCCAACCTCGGTCCCGGCCCCCTTACGACTACGCTGGAACTGCTCTGGCTTCGAGCGACGGAGGACTGAGTGACTGACTGACTGCCACCTCCTCTCCACCTCCTGGCCATCACCTCCTTTCGCCCTACCGCGTATTTCCCTCAGCGAACTCTACTCCTCTAACTTTCCTCGACGTTTCCAACTGCACATACTGCCGAATGCCTGGCGCACTGGTGGCAGGGGAGCACGCAGTTCGTTTAGTTTAAAATACGTGTTATACGGTGCGCCGGCAGTATTTGGGTAAGAGGAAAAACATTGTGATATGTATCCCGCCATATTTTTCACATTTACAGTATTTACAGTTACGGTATTCTCCGACAGAAGAATTTTGGGTAATTATCGCGCAAAAGTACCGATAACAAGTGCAGATGAAGCGCTCAAGATTTGAATGTAGGCTACATATATAATTGTTTTACTCTCTATAATCCTATACAGATCTTGCTATGATATAATTAATATCATAAATTAGATTAGTGTTAAGATCTTACTATTTCTCTTTAGAAAACTAAGAAAATATGAATCTATTGAGAACTGAAGCAATTAAATCTTGTGAGCTGTAAAAATATATAATATCAACGAGCTAATGACAAGTTTTATAACGATAACCATGCTGTGGCAAATTTTAGACCGCTTCTCTCACCATTTGGATTGTGATTCATCGCACGGGCCATCGGGATGATAGTTGGTAGCGCTTCGTAAATCGTAGTCCGCGACATATTAGTGGGACTATATTTAGGTAGCTGTCCACCGATCAAGTGGCACTATCTTAAGTCTTCCGCGACGTAAGAAGGTGACTTATAGACTTTGAGGGACACGGTGTAAATAACTCTCGTTGTATTGTTGCGGAAAGCAGGCCGAGTGGAAAAACAGAATAGTATGCACGACGATGCCAAAAGTTAAACGGGCGTCGTAACTTTAAAGTATCCAGTTTACGTACAAGTGACATCCGCGCTCTTCGGCTGCGCGAAGACGTCGGGTGCTCGACGTTCTCGAGAGGATGACAAAGGTACAATGCGCTCCCTGTGCAACGATGATATTCCATTCGAACGAGAGTCGTTTGCGCACACAAGAAGACTAAAAATAATCGCTGTCGCTATTAGAAACGCGTGTACAAGATGCCGCTTGGGTTACGAGATACTAAGTGCGAGTTAAGGCGCGAGTTATTTGCGTTGGGGAATCGAAGCTTGTCGTTGGACGTGAATTAACTAAGGTCGGCCGCGTGAGAGAGAAGAAGATTGAGAGATGCACCTGCCGTCCGCATCATCCATCCGTTACTTGAACGACAAGAACGCTCTTCTCTAATTTCCATTCACACTAATCCGTAACGGAGCTGTACGTGAAGAATCTTGAGAATTGATGTGTATAAATTATATATAAATTATATAACGAAAATGCGTTAATTAACAATCCGTTTTGGTTAACGGCTGATTATCGGTGATGATCAAAAGCGATAACCAGATAACTTGGACAGCGATTCTAAAATCCCAGCCGCGCTGGCAGCGAACGCAAGGACTCGATCTCCCTCCCTCCTGCCTCCCCCGATTCGATGCGGTCGTGAGAAAACGCTCAACAACATCTGCCTCTGTGCGTTTACGTGCAACATCGTACGAAATCACTCGCCGCGCTTCCAAGCGAGCCGTCAAAATGAAACGAACGCGAGAGCGGCGTTTGGGGCGCAAGAACGATTCGGCCGCGGCGGGAAGGCGAAGTTAAGGAGAACGAGAGACGAGAAGACGAACGGCAAGCAGACGCCCGGCAGAGGAGAGGAGAGAAGATCGAGAGGCGCACCTGTCCTTCTGTACATCAGTCGTCCGTCATCCGGGCGACAGATCGACTCTGTCGGTCTCCGCGCCATCGTTCTCCACCTTCTCCGGCCGCTCGCCGAGCACTCGCGGTGGAGTACCACGTGGCGTCGCACTTATTTACGTTGACACAATATTTATTAGGACGGATCGGTGAGTCGCCGGCCGTTCGCTCATTCGCGCGGCTCGCCAACCTATTTTGGGATCGTCTTCCCTCTTTCTCGCCCGCTCGCTTCGATGGCGACGACAGCGACGGCGGCGACGACGACGGAGTAGCCGGCTGTTTCACGAGAGACACATCCACTCTTCTTTAGGATTAAGACGCGAACTGGTCACGCGCCTTATTTTCTTCCTGCCCGTCAAGACGCACCGGATGCGCCGTCGCTTATTTCGCCAATTGCATCCCACGTTGAACGTTCGTCACGGAAGTTTTTATTTCAGGCCGTGACGGCGATCGGACAGACACATCGTTGATCTACATGTGTACGTCTTATGTTACACTTTCCAACTGCATGATGGCCGCATTTCGATATCTCTGCGAAAATAAAGCGATACTCTCCGTGCGAATTTTTGTTTATTTCTCATGCCATTCTCGAATAAAGAAGATTATCGTTTATTCGTGTAAAGATTTTGTCATCTGCAACATTTTGATACAAGTGCAAAATAAACGTCTTTACAATTTTGTCTAAATAAAAATTGTAACGATGAATAATACATTATCTACATTAAAGATAAATAATCTTTTTATTGTCCTAGAAATTATTATAATTTTGTTACAATTGTTTTATTATTAAGATAGATTATTGAGCAAGGCTGAATATTATTTAAATGTTTTGCAGTCACCAGCAGCATATGTTTTCCATATGCGTATTCGCTTACTGATTCCACGCGGCGTTAACTGATTTTAACAGTTGGCGGAAATTAAATTTGTACGATAGCGTCGATTTTTTTTTTTTTTCGTGCAAATCGAGAAATCGCACAATTCGCTTACAGTTCGCTTTTTGTACTTCCGTGGTACCCGGAAAGAAGTGAATATTCGTGGTTCACGCGGTCGCAACGCCACTTCGCGAGAGGATATGACAGGGGCTGTGTAAACGCGGCGATAACCGGACGGATCGACACCAGCTGCTCTATGTTTGTTGCCGGTTCTATAAATAGGCCAGTCGGCCTTTCTCCTCCTCGCGCTCGCGCTCCGCGCCCACCACCCCGCTACCACCTTCATGCTCTTTCTCTTCCTCGCGATGCTTGAGAGATGTTACTTCGCTGACAATTATTGTTGTCACGGCCTCCGCTCCGGCAGTCGGTAACAGGACTGACACTTCGAAAGGCAGCGTGACGGAAAGCGCAAGAAAGAGCGGTGGAGGGCGAGAAGGCGCCGAGCGGCACGACAGGGAGACAGAGAGAAAGAAAGAAGAGAGAGAGAGAGAGAGAGAGGGGCAGGGTGACGAACGAGGAGGGAGGAGAAGAGTGACGGATATCGTGATGAAGGCGTCCTCCTGTCACCTTCCTCCCGCCCCCGTTCTTCGCGGCGCCCTCGCCGCACCGCGCTTGCATGGCTTCTCTCTTCGGGCCACGTCCGGTTCAAGACACCGTCAGAATTGCGCGAAGGGCCAGCGGGCGAAAGAAAGACTCGAATCCATATGAGATCCCATTTCTGTAGCATCATTCCTGACAGTTGCGCCGATTTTATTCGTGACTACAGCGAGAACAGTTTAAGTAAATTATCGTCGATCAAAGTCTAAAAACGATTGACAAGATTAATATTATGTAAAAAAGAAATGTCAAGTTTAACGATTTTCGTCACGCATCGGTTTCTTCTGACGTGCGTTTTATTATTTTTAAAGATTTTGCTTCTCTTTTTTTCTTTATAAGCACAAAATTCATATGAAAAACATCTTTCAATATGATACAATTACTTATCCCCTTTCTGTGTCTTTCTGTTTTAAAAACTGTCGCGTGATTATAGCGTTCAACAATATTTAATGTGTCCTACTTTTATGTATGAAGACATGTAAGAAGACAAAAATTAATCCTCCGAATCATCTCATCCACGCCTCAAACCAACGATATTTCGAGCTTGGAAAAATCCGTTAATTTCCGTTCTCGGTGGCAATATATCACGATAAGCCGCGCTACGTCGGGACGTTGTGCGTCGCCGTTAAGGGTTAAAGAGAGAAATAAACGCGTCGCGATCCTCCAGTTCGGGATATTAATCGCGCTCCTCACCGATCCCGACTTTCGCCTAATGCAAAACGCCGTGGGGACGGATGCTACTAACGAAGAGCGAAACGAGTTCGCGGATTTCGCCTTCCTGAGCAGCGGGAGCAGCGACGCATCGATCATCACTGTCGCCTGTTGCGCGATTGGACGGACGAACGGACGGACGGACGGTCGGTCGGTCGGTCTTACCGGACGTGCACACCGTCCATCCATCATTCAGTCGTCGTACCTGCATCAACGAACGCATCTTCGGCGCCTCCGTGTGCGCGCGAGCATTAATACCATTCCACGAAGAACGCGCGAGACGATTAGCCCGATCGGTCTGCTATATTTCGGGCCGTGTCGTAAATTATTTCGCGCGGCCGCATTAAATTTATCGCGGCGATGCTCGAGACCAGTTTTGAGACGAACGAGTGCCACTTAACCGGCGACTTTTATTTGCGATCGAGACGCGATTGACGTGAGACCGGGATTTTTCGTCCCTTTAAATCAACCAGCCACAGACAGCGCGCTCTGAAATTTCGAGCATTGATTTCACGCTTCAACTTCATTATAAATATATTTTTCACGACTGAGAGCGAGGCGATATTTGTCACGTTTGATCCATTGGATCGAACAGCGATATGTCAGGCGTAAAAATAGGAGATCATAAAGCGTTTAACTACACGCTTTTTTATCCGTCTATATTTGAGTGTGACAAAATTCTGGAAACTCGAAGAATATTGGCTGATTTTCGCGTTAAGTATTTTCATTAATGTCTTGTTTTGCAAACGTAACGAGATAATTTGCATCGCGCGTTATTTATCAGATATCTCATCCAATAGCAGATCAACAAACATGTCTTCGAATTCATTTCGAGAGATTAACAATGCATGTAATAAGCGCATCTCTCATGTCAATTATTTTTGCATGTTATATCACAGTTCCAAAAATACTTGACAGACGTGGGTTTGGATTGTGTACACATACTTTTAATCGTTACATTCAAGAAAGAGAAAGAGGGAGAAGAAGACGGAAAGAGGAGAGGCAAGAGAGGAGAGAAAGAGGCACAAAGATTAACGTCTCCGAGGAGACGAAGAGGAGGAAACGTAGACTGACAACGTCGAAAAATATCTTTTACCAGCAGGTTATTCGCCGTGTGTCGGGAAGTCTCCCTCTCCGCGCACGATATACGCTACGCAAGGACTGTCACTAAAATATGAACGTTAATAACTCGTACACGCGTTCGAGCAGCGAGCGGCATGCCTTGCCAAAACGCCAACTTTTTTTTCGCGAGACACAGCTCTTGCGTCGTTGGACCTCCCTGTCCATCACTCACCGTCAAGCCCAAATGTCTTTGCTCGGTTATACCCCACCGGTCGTTTGTGTCTCTTCCCTTCGCGTGGTCACTCATCATCCCGGATATCATACGTTTCTAACGCGCTACTGCGACGTTGGCGCGACGTCTAATAGCGCGCGGACAATCCGCATCCACGCCAGAACGAATTAATGCACGAATCGAGCCGTTCACCCTTGTCACATGCACGCGCAAATTGGATTAGCGTGCGTCGAAAGAGCAAACATGTTGAAGAAATGAAATTTATTCCGTTGAATTTCACTGAATTACGCGTAATGATGAAACGGCTTCACTTATAATTTATAGTAATTTTTTGGTGGTGTTAGGAGGTAAAATTATCTCTGAATTAAAACTATTTACGCCGAACAGATATCTATTTATGTAGAAGATTATATCTTATCAATATAATTCATAACATCAAATTTACGTTTAACTGCCTATTAAAATAAATTAATTATCGTTGAATATATTCGCTACCTCCGTCGTTAGGAGTAAATTATAAAGCACCGTGAAGATAGCGGAAGAATTATAGCTGTTTAGTCATCTTAATAAAACTTTAGATAATTTCAATTTTTCTTGGAAATACTGTTATTTATGCGTGAAATTCTTTTGTTCACGCTTTATGCGCAAATGTTTTTGATCCAATCGAGATATGCCGATGTCGCTGATAAAATTATATGCGGAAGTGTTAATCTCGCAAATGTTAATTAGCCATTACGCCATGATCGTCAATAGTAAATTACGAGCTATTAATGGGGAGCCTATCAACGGTGTGGATCAACGAAAGGATCGACTTTAATTTAACAGTTTATGTGCGCGATGCATACACAGAGTAACTGCTATCATCCGATGAGAACGCGCGCGCGATGTGACGCGGGAATGATCGCCAACAGGGTGATAAAGTCCTCACGATCGGCCTCTATGATAAATAATCATTCGGTTGTGCGATGTTTTTCACCCCCGCCGCGATAATTTATCGCCACGCGCGTACGCGTGCAGTTAGACTTTATCGCAGATACCTCTTCAGCGTTACTTCTTATGCATTGTACGGATAATATTATTACGTGAAATTGATAAGTACGTTTTTTAGGGGGATCAGGTGTGTCAGGCAACAAATGCGTCTCTATATAAGCAGGATCTTTCTTGTCAAAACGCCGAAAAATATCGTGTCGCATAAGGTCGCGGCAAGCCGTGAGGATGTCAGTATGCATCTTAATAAATTACAGTATAAATTCGCTGAATGATTACTAACCATCGGAAAATGACAATCGAAGCTACCAAGATTTTCGTCTAGAGACTAGCTTTAGTTCATGACAAGCGCCAGTCGAATCAATGGATACCAGTCGAAGTCGCGCATAGACAGGCGTCGTATAGACGTCAGATTTCGTAGCGCTCGGTCGAACGAAATGAAAAGCGCGAACGAAGCTCCGTGGATTGCGGCGCGTAATATTCGCGGCAGCTCGCGCGATTTTGTTACGAGGCGGCACGACAATTTCGCAGCAGAAACACCGGAAATCCAAGATCTCCGAGCTCGGTATTTCAAGGCGGGAGCAACTTGAAAGGGTAGTTGGAAGGCGGACGCGCGAAAGAGAAACAGAGAGAGAGAGTGTGTGTGTGAGAGAGTGAGAGAGAATAAGAGAAGAACACAGGGAAAGATTTCGAGTACACGTAGAGAAGGCGACGGCAGCAAGGAAAAGCAATCGGGCGACGCGGATTCGGGGTTTTCACAGCCCTTGTCGATCGCACGAGATTGAACGAGGCGTGTCCAAGTGCCGCGACTTCGGAATATCCGTGGAAAATTGAAGGAGAGCATGCTCTATGCGGATTCCGCTTCCAATGGACTCCGTGGCATTGCATCCGTCGATCGCTTTTTAAACGGTTAACCGATGATCTCTACGCAGGCATTCCTATCTCTATTGAACTAGTATCAAGTCAGCAAAATCAAACCGGATCTGGAATATTTAGTGCTGTAGTACTGTAGTAGGAATGTAGTCATTTTGTATTAAATTGTATAAAATTGTAGATTTAATAAAGATTTTATACTATGTGCTATTTCGAAAAAACTAATTTGCTTGTATTTGGAGGATTATAAAGTTCACACTAGCCCCCAAACTAGGAGCAAGTTAGATTGATATAGCTCTAATCGATAGATTTTTATTTGCACACCTTTAGTTAAAAAATTATCAACAATAAAAGTTTCGATTACTAAAATCAACCGTGTCATTATTATCTTTAATAGTATAATTTAGTATAAAATAAATACTAAATATTCCAATAGATCTGATTTGACTCTGCTGACTTGCTGCTCCTGCTAGCTCAAAAGATGACATTCCTATATACTTATGCGTACGTGACAGATTTCACTTGACTAAGAAATGTCAATACAGTTTCGGATAAGTAGTTCAGTTTCTAAAATTTCAATATGTATCTGCCTAGGCTAAATTTCATCACAGTCAAGAAAATTAACATTTTTCAAAATTATAGTCATTACAAAATTATGCTCGCACAAATTGTTTTTTAAAATAACTTTTATAATTTTTTATACTTTTATACTTTTATACTTTTGTAATTTTAACAAATATCGATGTCCCATATATTTATTCCAATCCTAAGCGCGCGTTTCTCTACTTGTATTTCTAATAGATGCGGACTATCAATGTCGTCAGCAATTTTTTTTGATGAGCCACTTCGGGAATTATACATATAGATGTAGGATCTGATCGGGGAACATCGTTTACGATGACGCGAATAGCAGCGAAGGAACGCAGCAATGGTTCGTAGTGGAAGGGGAAATTCGACAGACTGATGGAGTGAGTGTTGACTTAGGATAACAGTCGCCTCATCAGTCAATCAGTCAGGTAGACAACGGTAGGAAGGTACTCCGTCTTCGGTTGGAGCCTGTCGTCTTGTTCTGTTCACGTCGTCCTAAAGAACACCTAAGTGAGTCACGAATCTGACCACCTGACATTCAAGGGACTTAAGATCGAGGGCCAAAATGAAAAAAAAAAGAAAGATAATAGGACGAGTCTGAAGGGATCGAATGTTGAAGAAGTCTGTTTGTGATCCCTGATACCAAGTGCATTGATCTAATTCGTTGGATGTTTCTTGATGCATCTTCTTGAAACGATATTGAGAGTAAATAGTTGGTAGTTTAAATTTCGTTAAAAAAGAGGATGTAAATTTGTTCTTTTAAATTAAAATCGTAACCTTTGTCATTCGAATAAATTTACATCTAAAAACGATTTCTAGTTTCATCTCATTTTGCGATATATTCAGATGTGATGGTGGCTAATAAATTAAGACTCGGACATGGTAACAGTTTTCGATTACTTCATGCATAAATATTATACTAGAGAAAACTAATCGGCTATAATGTCCTATTTTTGTCACAATAACTGTTATTCGATTCATTTACAACAGCATTTTAAATATATGTTATTCTAAGAATGTCTTATCGTCGTCTTTGCCCTCAAACTCTCGAAACAAGACTGATATTCTTCTGGGCTCGGAGCGCGACCCTTCCGATCGATCTGAAAAATCTGGATCATCACTTGAGGAAGTCGTAAATCAACGTCTTGTATCTTTCGAATACGGATTGAGTATGAGGCTTTCAAAGCCGGTTGCTCCGAGAGAAGGAGGAATCGCGGGGTGTACGCGGGGGAGAGAGAAGCGAAAGAGACACGGAAAGAAGGACAGAAGGCACGCGCGAGGGAGAGAAGAAGAGACGCGGAGGAAGGAGAAAACGGATTCACCCGTCAGTCACTCTCTGGCAGACCGCGAGAGAATCACAATGCGAGGCCTCCCTCTTCTCGCCGTCCCTCTTCGTCCTTCTGTCCGCCCGTCCGTTCGTCCGTCTGTCTGCCTGTCCATCCGTTCGTCTCTTCGTCTGCCTCCTGTCACTCTCCCCGCCAGCCTTCCGACGGTTCTCGCATCAGAAATTCATCTCCTCTCCTGTCCTCCTCCGGGTTCTCCTTTTGTTCCTTCCTTGCCGCCGCAGCCGCCGGCTTGTTATTATGTACTGTTTTATTGCCAGGACGTTGCTAAAGTTCGACCCGGTTACTTGCCTTGGCATGGCGTCATTGCTGCCGAGAGAGGAAGAGAGAAAAAGAGAGAGAGAAAGACAGAAAGATCCGCGCCTCCCCAGGATATTCACCGAGATAACCGTGCGCGAGTAGTACTACTTATCAAAGATCCGTCTCGGAAGGCGTCCCGGCAACTTCGCTCGGCCGTCCCGACGTGGAAGAGACGAGAAATTAACTTCGTGCACCGTGAAGCTGAGCGGCTCTCGCGAAGATCTTTTCTGATGCACGCAGTTCTACATTCTAACACGGTGGTTATGTAATTACCGGTATCCACCGACGGCCTGTCTGACAACGAGAAACAGAGTAAAGGCTGGCGGATACTTGTGTACGTAGTAGCTCCTACACAGTTGATTATGAGTCTCTAATACATTGAATCGATATATTGATAGATATAAAATAACATTTCCGAAAAAAGATTTTTTTCTATGCGATACATCACGTTTTGTCCAGATTCCAGAGCGACTAATAATTTAGTATATATAATAATTTTATAAAATAATGCGTTAGTTTATTCTTAATATTTAAGAGTTAGTGTCAGCTTTTAAATAGTCTTTTAAGATACGATACGTCGTAATGTTTTAATTTTACGATATTGCTTTTTTTTTAATTACGACTTTAATCGCGCCAAGTTGTGTCTATATATCATATTTACAGAAAAAATACTCGGCTATCTTACGTCGCTTTTAAAGCTACTTGCCGCCGCTCTGTATATCAGGTTTCTTACAAACAATTAAACAGACACCTTGCGTTATAAATTTTCTTACTGGATGAACGTTCGGCGTAGATGCTAATTACAAGCAAACCTAACTAATTTAGCGCGTTGATTGCGCGTAAATCACTAAAGTACACAAGCTGACACTAGTGCGGATGCCTATGAACGCTAAAATTTACGCTTTACTCACGGCCGCAATTTATGAACATGCACTAAAGGATCTTTGTCTTAACACCTTATTTTTCGTTCTGCCATTTGTAAGGCTTACCGCATTTCATCTCGGCAACTCGTTTCGCCTTCGTATGTCTAAGAGTGACAAATCGTTTTCCGAAAGAATGACCTCAAAAGAATACCTTCAAAAATTAATGGAAAATAATCAGTTTTATTATTGATTAAACGTATCAATATTATTACAACGTACTGCAAAAGATTGTACAAAAAATAAATATCTTAGATTAAATCGATATCGTAAGAAATTAAGGAAAATCTCTATTAAAATATCTTTCTATACGCATTGTTAAATCTAATTAATTATATTAATAAGTAAATTAAATTAATATTCTCTTATAAAGTACAACGAAATACAAATAATATTTATCCCGAATTATTTTATCTCGCCGTTCTTGAAATTCTTGATATATCGCAATTCTTTTTATAATTACGATAATGGAATTGATTTGTACATTTAGAAATTACTAATATTTCTCTATTAACCCGCTATGTTAACGCAATTAATTAAAATCCTGACGTTGTTTTCTTTCACAATATGCTCTCAAAGCTTCACATATAGAGACTCAGGATTTATCAGACAATTAGCAACTGCCGATTATCCACGCAAATAACGAGCGTAACTAGCTCAGTTGTTCGACTTACGACTTAAATTGTCCTTACGACTAGCTCACAGGATAGCTAATACTATCGTGATACCAATACCAGTTAGCCCTTGTACATCACCAACATGTGTACGCCAATATATGCAGGTGTTTGCTATCTATATTCGTAACTCGTGCGCAAGTTTGTCGTGAGGGCAGGCGAAGAAAGACACGATAAAGAGACGGAAAGAGGAGATAGGAAATGCGCAGCGACATACATTTATAAAAGATAGAAGAAAAAGAGAGATAGATAAAGAGAGAAAGAGAGAGAGAATGCACAGGAAAATCAAGCAGAGATCGTAGTGGGCTTGAAAGCGGATGCTTCGCCGATAAGACTAATTATTGTTCTGGACCAAGAATCGTAGGCGGGCTATTGGTGCAGAACCATCGCCATCGTAGATAGCGCGACCCGCTCTCCGCATAGCACAGACTGCTAATACACTGCGCTTCTTTTCTAACGTGCAGCGGTTCGGGTGAGTCAAGGACAGGAGGAGCCGGATATCGGCCGGTAGCATCTCGCCGAGTGTCAAGACTCGGCCGCTTTTAAGCTCAGTACGCCACGCTCCTCGTTCCCGAGGCGTATCTTACCAGCGGGCTACGTCCGGGATGCGCAACCCGGTGCGGTCCTTGTTAGCGGCCTGCCAATAGCCCCGCACGAACTCTGCTCGTGCGAGCATTTGCATCCTTACTGAGTCCGACATCCGATCGATCCCGATCGTCGGTGGAATACTTTCGAGTCGCGGAACTCTCGGTGATCCTCAGTGTCATTACGACTAAGTCGGTATTCTACTAAATTATCGAAATCCCGTGACTTTAGAATATAATAAATAAAATAACAAATATCTTTTTCGACCGATATATGAGAACATCATAGCAATTTAAAACACGGCCAAATACGATCAAAGCTAGGTGTCAGTGCTCAATAATAATTCTATTTTTATTTAAATTAAACTATAATCTAGTACATTCAAACTACGCGCCGAACACAGCCGGTCATATAACGCAGTTCTAAACTAGAATAGAAATAAAGTCACAAATGAATTTGATCGTCAAATTAATGCAAGATGTTAATAAGCATTTTTAAAGCTGTAAAGAACTTATTGCGAAAAATATTACCTCAGCCATTTTTCGCAATAAGTTCTTTACAGCTTTAAAAATGCTTATTAACATCTTGCATTAATTTGACGATCAAATTCATTTGTGACTTTATTTCTATTCTAGTTTAGAACTGCGTTATATGACCGGCTGTGTTCGGCGCGTAGTTTGAATGTACTAGATTATAGTTTAATTTAAATAAAAATAGAATTATTATTGAGCACTGACACCTAGCTTTGACCGTATTTGGCCGTGTTTTAAATTGCTAATAAATAAAAGTTATCTAAATATATTCTATTTGTTTCGAAAAAATTCAATAAAAAATTAAACTGATCACACTGAATCGATTATACAATAAATAGAAGGTTTTATCTTTCTGATGAATGCTTATGAACAATGATTCTTCTGGTATAATTGTCGCATACGTGTATGCGTAAAAACTATATCAAGGTGCCATCTGCTACTTCCGGAAACGAAGTACGCTCGTTGAAGTCTCTGGTCGGAGACGAAGGTGCGGTGCTGACGGTCACGATTGAATTTCGAAATAGTACCTCTTCGAATCCAGTTATCATGGATAAGAGAGACACATGAGTGGATAGGGAGGGATAGAAATGAGCGGCATGCAAATGCTAGATTCCACAGATTCGCGATCAAGCCCGAAGGGGGACCCCGGAAGGTTTTTAAAGACGAACCACTCTCGTAGCGGGCGGGGCTGCCTGCCGGTGGTCCGCCCGCTCGGTTCCTCGTCTTCTTACATTCCCCTCTTCGATATGCGCCTGGATCCAAACGATCCTCTGAAAGGTCCTCCTTTTATCTCCTCTCGTCGTCGCCCCGTCGTTCTCCTCCGTAGTCGTGCACCTTCTCGCCGTCCTACGGCTGGTCCCAACCGGATCGGCCGGCCAGTCGCTTCCATCGAATGGTCCGCGCCGGGGCACCAGAGAATCGCTCCCGGTAGAGAGACAATGGACAATGGGGACATAAATCTGCGTAATTAGTTGCTGATACACCCGCGGATCAATGTGCGATCTCCTTTCTCTCCCTCTTCCGTGGCCTGTCTGCGAACAAACGATCGTTTGGTTGGTCACTTGGCAAAGTAGGACGGTGCTCCTGGTTGTCCCCACCCTCTACGAGGGGAGGTATGCTGACCACCTTCCGCTCTCGCCCTGCTCTCGCGCTTGGCGATTGCTCACGAGGACACGGCACTCCCTTCTTCAAAGAGGATATACCGGGAGCAAGATGGCGACTTAGGAGGGTTCCACGTTGAAGCCGATTCATATCCGGGTCTATCTAATGTAGTTTACTTTCGTTGATTGTCAGACAATTACATGATAGTAATTTAATGAGACATTCTAATGCATGCGTGATTAATATCTGAATCATTAATAACACAGTTCAAATTTATCAGACATATGATGGAATTTCTGAATAAAAATTGCGCAACGTAATTCTCCCCTTCCCTACAAATATTAATTGATTTTAGATCAGTCCATGTTCTTTGCACAGTCTGTCGTTGCAAAGCGACAGTTTTGTCGTTCATTACCAAGGGTTCAAATGGAAACGATTTGATTAAAACTCATAATGCAGATGATGGAACTCCTTGTCCCGCCACACAATACCTCGTCGTCGTCGACGTCGACGTATCCGACATAGCTCGCATTTTCTCTTTCTTCCTCTCCCTCTTGAGCGTCGTATTCGTCGTTGTCGTCGTCGTCGTCGCCATCGTCGTCGTCGTCGTCGTCGTCGTCGCTGTCGTCGCGAAAGGCTGATAAATGAACCGATAGTGCCATTGTGTTACTCGCCATCTAAACCTTTATATCACTCCTAGGTACTTAGCTTCGTCATTTCTCAGTATCTCCACTCTAGGTCGTACGTTCTTCTCTGCTCTTCTATCAAGATACGGCGAGTGACAGAAGGATTTGATTCGCGTCCTACATCAACGATCTCCGCGCAGAAAAGACGATACACGATGTCGTCAACTGATATGTATTCGTGTCGGATATGTACTCGTTTTTTATTTTTAAATTGCTTAGCAATACATAAGCATATCCTGCAATACAAGTTTGCTCGCTTATCACGCAAGATTATATTGACAGGAAGTATTTTCCTCTCAGTAACGATACAGTCGTATATCATATTTTTCAAGTCCAACGTTTCTCTTATCAAGTGTAATAGAAAATTCACTAATCAATGAGCTATCTAGATTGGCAACATAACTACTTCTATTCCGTTATACATCGACGAAACATTCATCATACAGGCATTTAACAGAAATATAGCAGCATGCCGTTATTTTATGATATGTTAATGGAGTATCCCTTTCTTTTTACAATTGATTTAATTTACTAATTCGTTGCTTCATTGATTTGTTTTTAGGGGAGGACGGCGTCGAAGGCTCTGCGCCCGGTACGGACCTCCAAGGCGAGGAGGGCGATTGCGTCGACGAGGATGGTCCGATTAGCCCTAGCGAGAGGGGCTGTGCGCCCGCTGCAAAGGAGGACGAGGATGCCGAAGGAACGGACGAAGAGGACGATGAAGAGGCATCGCCACCTACACCCCCGCCTTCCGCCACCTCGAGGTTAAACCCGACTATCCTGCGAGATACGGGACCTCCGGATAGGTGAATTTTCCATCTATATATAATTTTCTATCCGTATACATCGATGTGTGTCTATATAACTCTGTCTTAATGATTACTGAGAAAAGCGACCACAAAAATGCGCATCAGAAGAGAAACAGATGGCGTTTTTTTTTAAAGATACATCGGCAAATAACGATAAAGATAATTATTAAAACCTGAAAGACTTGATTATGTCAAGAAACTAAAATATCTTCTACCGACAGTAATGAAAACATCACTCATGCAAGCTGAGACGTGTTGTCAAACGAGTGACAACTTTTTTTCGCACTTTCTCTCGGTAGTAATTTACCTGTATCAACTTTCTTCCTTATTATATTTGTCAATCGAGGATCTCTGTACATTCGCGCTTATATGAATATATATATATATATATATATATATGTATATATATGTGTATGTATATATACACGCGTATCTCTGTCACGTGTTTTTCCGCGAAGAAAAAAACACTCGATGTCAAACATTACTCGTGTGAGGCAGCGTCCATGCAAATCACAATTGCGGATAGCAACTGATAGACGCTTTGGCGCAAATCACTTACGGCGGTTGTAGAAGCGACGCGTAATAGCGGGCATAAAGTCAGAGGCTCGTACCTAAATTTCGCTCGACGTTGTCTGCCGACGACTCATTAGTCGGTGCTTTATCCGAGCGCAGAGACTCCTTATAATAAAACGTTTAAATCATCACGAGCCGCGCCGACGCGACACCGCGAACTTTTTGATGTTCGCCGTCGGGCGCCCCTCGTGTGTACACGAAGCACGTTGTTTGAGAGCAACAAATCGTCACGAGGTTTCTCTCGTAAATACGTGTATGCACGACGTAAGCGTCGAGCGGCGAGGGTTAAGTGGTAACGGAACGAGCGGGCGGGCGGACGGGCGAGGACCCGGATAGGGATAAATAAGCCGGTGTCGGAGTTGATATCGGTGTCTGCCGCGCGCGACGTCACACGGCTAATAGAGATAGGCACGTGTTACACATCGTCCCACACCGACGATGCCCCACTAGCAGGCGCTGCCTCCTAACCGGGGGCGGCATTGGCGCTCCCGCCCCCTCGTACACCCGCGCCGTCCCGCCAGCCCCCAAAAACTTCCCCTGCATGCGTGGCAGCGGTCCCCTTTCATCTCGCGGCACGCATTCGGCATTCAGTCAGGAACAGTCAGTTACGAGCGAGCCGTCGACAGGCCAGGAACGTCGCCGCGTTGCGTCGCGCCGCGCGCATCACGTCGAGGCTTGCACAATATATTACAACGACCGCGCTGGCTCTAATCGTTCCGGCCACGTGCTCCCTTCCGATAATCGAATCCTCGCGCGCGTTGCGACAGATATCGATCGCTTCTGTACACTTAGCAACTTTGACCAATCCGCGCGGTTTTTATCACAAGCTGGATGACTAACGTTCATCGTCGGAGCGTGCAATTAATCGTAATTTGTCCACGAATGGAGCTGCGTTACCTCGCGAGCGTTACGTCGTATTTGTGTATTCGCGGCCGTGCGCGAGCCGAGGAGCACTCGCAACCGATGTGAACGCGCGTAAGGTCGACAAATAACTCACCGCGTAGCAAAGTGTGTTTTCGTTCTCGATAATAATCTGTCGTATGCTGTTGTAATGTCCGTCGCGTACACTTACAAGGTACGTTCGTGTGTTGTGTTCGTTTTGCGTGTATGCGCTAGCAACACGTGACAGACGTTTTCATGCGTGAATTATCCATCGCCGTTACCATCATTGCAACACGTTAACGTCTCTAGGCTCTATTTATCACGCGAGCCTTTTTTCCGTTTACTTCTACCGATGATTCCGAGTATCCGTCGTTCCATCATACAGTACAGCGAAAGCTGTTTGCGTAGTAATTTCTATGGCGGACGCTTATGAAATATTAACGTCACGGCGTCACCTGCGTTATGCAGCGGTGCTCGCGGATCGGTTACAAGAAAATTATCGTGCGATTATCATGATTAATGACCACTGCCCGACTGCGAACATTTCGTACTTTTGCGCCAAGCTCAGATAAGATTTGTTTCATTCATCATAATCACTTCGAATCCTAGAGAGATCTCGAAGAAGGGTACGCGCGCCCGTACTCCAAAATTATAGCGCTCGGTATCGTTTGCAATTTCAGGGAGCCAATGAGTCCGCGCTGTCCCTCGAGAGATTCTCGGGAATCATCCGGTCCAACGACCGGAAGTCCCCCACCACCTGCTACCAGGAGCAGCGCGAGTCCAGTCAGTCCAAGTAGTATCGTGCCTCTACCTCTTGGAACTCACTCCTTGCTACCACCCCACTCTGCAGCGGTCATGGCGGCGTATCTACAACAAACTCATCAGCGCCTTCTCCTCGGTCACTCACCCTTATCGCGTGGTTCGGTGTCGCCGCTGGTTTCCTCCTCGTGTTCGCCACCAGCCGCCACCCCCGGCCTCTTGGTGTCGCCTACCAGCGTTGGGGAGATCTCACCGTCGGCGACACCTCTGCCGGCTGTGCTAGACTTTAGCACGAGGAAAACGTCCTCGACCGAGGAGGACGAGGAAGAACAGATATTAAATCTCAGTAAACCACCTACACCGTCTTCCTCGACGGAGACGAACAATGGTCCGTTGGATCTTTCAGTACCTAGCAGAAAACGACCTGGCCCGGAAGACTCGCCGCCACCGCCACCGCGCAAGTCATCAAGACTGGGTTCCACGACGAGTTCCACAAGCCATCAGGAAACAGCACCGGGAGTCACGCCATCCGGTTTCGGTAGACCACCTGTGGTATCGCCTTGGACGTCTCCGGTGGTGGCCTCGCACTTTCCGTACTTCGCCGCAGCAGTAGCGGCAGCGGCTACTAGTCAGCAGCAGCTTTCACCGAAGAGCACTAGCGGAGTGGTGGATCATCATCAGCTTTGGAATGGAAAGATGAAACCGCCGGCCGCGTTGGAAAAGCCGTATCAACCTAGCGAAGCTACAAAGGCGCTCGAAAAAATGAGCGAGCTAAGCAAGTTGGGCGGCGAGGATCTCTTCAGGTCGTCTTCGGGAGGAGGTGGTGCTACTGCGACGGGTGCCAATGCGCCAGCAACGACATCCAGCAGTCGTCATAGTGCCTGGCAGTCTCACTGGTTGAATAAAGGTGCCGATCAAGCGAAGGATGTTTTGAAATGTGTGTGGTGTAAACAAAGCTTCCCGACTTTGGCCGCAATGACGACTCACATGAAGGAGGCGAAGCACTGCGGCGTAAACATGCCGGTACCACCGCCAGCGCCAGGAATTCATTCACAACAGACGACGATGCCTACCATACCACCGCCTCAACAACCGCATCAACCGCAGACATCCACTGGCAATACTGGTAGCAACAATTCGGCTACACCTAGCAGCAAACAAAGTCCATCCGATTTGAATCTACTGATTAAGGAAACAATGCCACTGCCACGGAAACTCGTGCGAGGGCAGGACGTCTGGTTAGGCAAGGGGGCTGAACAAACGCGACAGATCCTGAAGTGCATGTGGTGCGGACAGAGTTTCCGCTCGCTAGCCGAGATGACGTCGCATATGCAGCAAACGCAACATTACACGAACATCATCTCTCAGGAACAAATAATATCCTGGAAATCATCGGACGAAAGCAAAGGTTCTACTACCGGCGCTGCCGGAAGTGGCGGAAATGTCGCCGGTGGAGGGGGCGGCGCAGGAATGCAGCCGGGCGGAGGGTCTGGACCTCACGGCGGAAACAATGGTGGTCCCGGTGCAGGCGCTACAAGCAGTCACGTTAGCGCCGTGCTGACCTGCAAGGTTTGCGATCAAGCATTCAGCTCCCTGAAGGAATTAAGCAATCACATGGTAAAGAATTCGCATTACAAAGAACACATAATGCGTTCGATCACCGAAAGCGGTGGACGTCGGCGGCAAACGCGCGAGAAGCGGAAAAAGTCACTGCCTGTGAGAAAGTTGCTTGAGCTAGAACGTGCGCAGAATGAATTCAAGAATGGCGATGCTGCCGCCGGTTTGACTCACAGCCTTGGTAAGCATGTTGGCAGGATCACGTGTGAAAAATGCGGCGAAAAGATAGAGACTCCGCTTTTTGTTGAGCACATACGCCAGTGTATCGGCGCGGGTACAGTAGGCGCCAATCAGCGGAATTTCCTGAAGAACGCGCTTATGTCCAATCATTTGCCCGCGACGTTACCGCCAACCGAGAGCGGACGTAAGAGTGTCAACGAGGAAACATCTTCGATATCGTCGAGGCATCATCGGTCTCCATCTTCGGCCAGCGACGCGACTACACCGGGAAAAGATACTCCTACACCGACAGTTAATGAGACTACCGCTCCGATAGGTACCTCGCCATCGGTTTTGAACGCGATAGAGAAGCTCATCGAGAAGAGTTTCGATTCTCGCGTGAGGCATGGCACGCCTGGCTTGCATCACACTCAACCCGGCGCGCCGATGGGTACGAGCATTCTCAAGCGTTTGGGTATCGACGAAAGTGTGGATTACACGAAACCTCTGGTGGATCCGCAAACGATGAATCTACTTCGATCTTATCAACAGCAACATCAACAGCAACACTACAATACCAATGCCGCAGCGAGAAGGGAACGTAGCGGAAGTGAGTCCAGTTCGATATCAGAGCGAGGAAGCGGCAGAACGGATACTATGACACCGGAGAGACGCATGGACCTATCTAACACGAGTCACGAAAGACACTCGGGTTCTCTGTCTCATCATCATCGCGTCACTCCTGAGAAACAAGCCGTCCCGTTACCTAGTCGCCATCATCAAACCACGGAGGAATCCGGAGACGAGGAGTCATCTACCGTGGTGGTGAAGAAAGAACCAAGGGACGAGGAGACAGAGGAGCGAACTGCAAATGAGGAAGAGCAACAACAGTCGACGAGGGAGGTGTTTGTAAAGAAGGAGATAGTAGACGATTGCAGGGACGAGGAAGATCAGAGTTCCTACAATCACCGACGAAGTAGTCTCCATGAGACACCGGAAGATGGACGAGAGGTTTTGTCACCTCGCATGAATCCACCTACGCCTCGACCGACCAGCCAAGTGGAACAGGTCGCGCGTAGTCCCTGTAGGAACAGCACGAGTAGTCCTACTAGTAGCGATCGATCAGTTACGCCGCGAGGTACACCCGATACTAAGACATCCAGCAGTCTTGGAGCTCTCTCTTCTATGTTCGACAGTTTGTCCGGCGGCGGTGGTGGTGGAAGCGGTGGCAACAACGTCGATTCACAAGGACGTAAAACAAGCAGTCATCCTCTCGCGGCCTTGCAGAAATTATGCGATAAGACGGAAACGCGAGGTCCCGGTGCTAGCGGCACTTCGAGATCCGGAGGTAATTCCGCAGCTAGTACCATCGGTTCGGGTAGTGGTAGCACAGTAGGGGTGACTGGTCCAGGTCCCGGGCCAACACCAGGTGCCATCTTGGCTTTCAGCTGGGCCTGCAACGACGCCGTAGTCACCGCGGATTCGATAATGAAGTGTGCATTCTGCGATACACCCTTCATTTCAAAAGGCGCATACAGGCATCATCTGTCCAAGATGCACTTTGTCAAGGACGGCGTCATCCCGGATCCATTGACCATCGGCAGATCGGCGGCAGCAGCCGCGGCCGCGGCCGCTGCGGCGGTTTCCCAGGGCACTTCCGGCGGACCGAGTCGTAATTCCTCGTCACCACCGACGTCGCAGCGCAACAAGTCGCCGCCACTTCCGCAGGCGAACGGTAGCCCGTCGCAGTCAGCGGCCTCACCCCTCGAGGAGAGTCCGCACTCCAAATTTCTCAAGTATACGGAGCTGGCAAAGCAATTGTCCAGCAAGTACGTATAGTCCGAGCCCCGTAAGTAGCGGTGCCATTTGTACATAAATGTATCTATACTGTAACGACTGTAAAACTAGCGATGTGAAAATTTTCATCCCCTTCCCCGCGAACACCGCCGCGCCGAAGGACGTCGTCGCGCATCCGACGTCTTCGGATTTATGCTTAAAGAGGCTGTGTCGTGGCTATATCGATAATAAAAGAGAAATCATATGGAAACTCGTACAATTAAAATAATTTCACATTATCATTTACACATTTGAGATAAATTCTATTGCGTGTATCCTTATTGCTGTAAGATGAATTGAATCGTAATATTCGTAGTTTTGATCAATTTTCTTGTGATCGATATATATTTACGAATTAAGGATTGAAATTGATATAAATTTACTGAGTTTAGATTTTGTCGTAAGAACGAAAGATGATTTTTATGTTTTAAACGAAGAATAGAAAAATCCTTTTTCGCACGCTTAACATCGAAACGTAAACTCGTTGCAATTATATCTTTTAATCCTTATTTCAGACTTCTGTATGAGTCTACATTTACAAAATATAATTAATATTACACATTGACAACTCATTGCTACAACAATTAATCTTTAACTAGTGATATAAAAAAATCAATTGGTAATTAAAGTCATGTCAGTACACATTACTACTTAAAAATTTGAAGCATTTTACAATTTTTAGATAAAATTATATGTTATATAAAATATAAATATATTTTATAAATATAATTATATAAATATAAATGTAGCAACTGAGAAGATCTATATTTTACAGAATTTTTTGCATTCTTTTTATTTCAAGTAAAGTTTATTTCAAAGCTTGAAAATATTTTAGATCATTATCTACATCATGAATTGCATCATGATTGCAATTCTTTATCTATTAATTGCCTATGCTAAAAGAATGACATAATTTTCAAGAATTTTTTTGTATTGCTTTTTCTTGAAAATACCATCGAAAATACCATTCTTCATAAAGCATACGAAAAAATCTATAACTGAAATCAAATAATCAAACCTAGGATTATTTGTTCTATGAAAAAGCAGTTTAATAAACTTTATTTTATAACATTAAACATATGTATAATTTTATTTTTATTTTAATTTGAAACTCTATTTAAATAATATTCTCTATTTTAATAATATATATTTTCATTAATATATAAATATCGATATTTTTAATAAAATTATTGTATCTGTAAAGAAAATATAATTTATTCCAAAAATTAATAAAATGCTCCAAACTTTTAAGCGATGGTGTACCTTCAACATCATTTTTCAAATTTTTAAAAAATTGTTTATTACTTTTATTAATTAGAAAAATAGTTATAAATACAAATAGAACAAATAAATTATTGTATTGGAAGTATATCTTATTATTTATTAGTTTTGTGCGTGCACGAACAAAAGATAGAAATTGAAGTTGATGCTGAAGGATTCCGCATAATTTGTTAAAAATTAAGCCTCGTCACTGCACTCTTTCAGCCTAAATGTGGATATCTCCGTCGAAAAGACTTCGCCGTTGCGACGATATTATTATAGTAAGAGATTTCGTTCATTCGCAAAACAAATACAAACGCAAGGCGTTTCCTTTTGGCGATCGTTTTAGTCTATCATCGAGAATGCATCTTATCATTCCTGGGTTGGCGGCACGATTAGCGTGCGTCATATCCTTCAAAAACTCTTGGAGAGGGGCCTCAAATTCCGTTTTATATACACCTCTCTCATTACTTCTTTTATACTGATCCCTCTCTTTTTTTCTCATTTACTATATTTTTAGTCGTTACGAGAAGATTATGCTCTAGAGCAGACTGCGCGCGTAATCATTTGGAATGTTTCCTTCTCGCTATAGAATCACGTGCAACATGGGAAACGTCGCGAGAAAATTTTTCTGCTTTTCGCAGAATTTTTCCTCGCTCGCAATCGCTATGGAAATATGAGTCTAAGGCAGAACGCGCATAACTTTGTACAATCAATATTTCCATGTCGCTAAGACTTTCTCGCAGCACGTTTCGCCTTCCGTTTTTTCGTATCACTTTCCTTCCATCGGTATGAAAATTAAAGAATTACCAGTGACTGTTACTTTCTTTCGTACCCAAGGAACGTGAGAGGGTGTGACGAAGATGTGGGTGTTGAACGAGCGTTAATTAAATTGTGATGCCACCATATCTCGCGGCACTGCTGAGTCACGGGGCTCGGCACGCGGCCAAGTTTGTGATTTTATAAATACTTAAGGACGTTTACGACGTGAGATGAGCAAGATCGCGACGAGACAAAGGAAACAGCAAAAATCGATTAGAGCAAAGAGAAATGGATAGATAGAGAAAGAGAAAGAAAAGAGAGAGAGATGTGGAAAACGAGGAAAAGAGGAAGCTTACCTATCATCTGTCGTAAGATCGTCAGCATGTATACCTCTAGATCATAAGGCCGTAGTTTATTAGCGCATAGGATAGGCTAGGGTTCGACCCTGTATAGGAATCTCTTTGTTGATACTTATTACTACGAAAAACCGGTGAGTTTGCTCGCGGGGACGATCGAGAGCCGCCTCGGAGAACGTTACGATTGCTGCGAATCGAAGGTGTGAAGATTTACACGAGCGAGAGTGTAAAAGCGACAAGAGCCAAGGGGTGCGGAGACGCGGTGCAATAGCGAGGCTCGCGATTAATTGAATAAGTACACGCGAGTCGAATGCGTGCGTGAAATAGTGGAGAGCGAATGAGAAAGAGAGAGAGAGAGTAAGAGAGAGAGAAAGAGAGAGAGTGAGTGAGTGAGTGAGTGAATGAAAGAAAAAGAAAGAAAGAGAGAAAAGGAGAGAGAGAGAGAGAGAAAGAATGCGTGAAAGAAAGAATGGTCGTCGAAGAATGGACATTTTCTCGACGTAAATGCGTACGTGTAGATCATTGTAAATTTTCTTTGTTCAAATAATATTTATTGCGCCGTGAGCAAGCCAACGCGTCATTTTACGTGTAAAATATTGTCATTATTATCACTCGAATTATCGCGACTACTGTGTATATTGATTATATAATTACGATTATTATATTACGATGATGCGTGGTGAGTGTAGTGATAAATGCGGAGCACAGGTCGTGAGTGAATCAAACGAAAATATGAATGTGACGATGATGAGAGTAACTCAAAACGAGAGAATGTGCGTACATGTGTGTATGCGTGTGTATGAGAATGTGTATGTTTGTTGTGTGTTTGAGACGAAGCGAAGGATAGAAAGATAGAGTGACAGAGTCTGAGGACGAGAAAGAATGCTTCCGAGAGATTGAGAGACTAGAAGCAGACCGGAAAAGATGGAGCAGCTGCGTGCGGCCCTCAACAACGAAGGCTGGAAAAGAACGGAACATAACTTGTATACGTATTTCTTGTAAACTCTAATTCTTCCATCGCGGACTTTAAAAGTATTTATCGACATAATAATAATATTAATATTATTATATTGTAATTATATACGACAGCTGAGAGTGTGATGAACGTAACGCGAGACGATTACGTGGCTGCGACCAACACGACATACATGTACACCTATCTACATGCATACACACACACATACACACATGCGCGCGCACGCACCGTACACACGTGAAAACACGCGTACACTGTCGCAGTGACACTCGAGGAAAGGAACAGCCAGCCGTGCGAAATGATACGCTCGAAACGTACCTACCTACTTACAAACACGCAACCACAAAGATATGCATCATGTATACGCGACTCTTGAAACCATTTTACCAGATTTGTCATTATTTAATTATTTCGGTTGTATTTTAAAATGCAATTAAAGCTCAAATAAATATATATGTTATAAACTAAGAATGTATGCTTGTTTCTCGTGTATTTATTTCCTGCCTATCGTCCAAACAAACATCAAGTAATGATAATGATAATCTAAGAACTCAGATGAATATAAAAAATATTCATCATGAACAAATTATCATATCTTTTTGCGGAAATTTTTACGGAATGTTAATTTTCCTATAAATACTATGAATATATTTTTTTATTTGGACATTAATTTGAATTCATGCAATGCCTTTTTGTGGAAATCGAAGGAGTCACAGATACTAAGCTTCCCGATTGAGAAATGGAGGAAACAGTAATCCGAGTTACAATCGATCGTCCGACGACTAAAGGTTTTACACATTTCAGGAAGTCGGCGCCATCGTGAATCTCAATTTTTATCAATTAATATCTGAACGGTGTCCGGAGTTATGTGAGCGTCAGGTAAGTGTCGATTCGAAACAATTTGTCATCACGGCATGTCTCTAAACGGCTGACGCTTCAATCGTTAAATGTCTAACTAATAACGTCGATTCGCACTATTGACGCGCGATCGTGAAACTACTTTTCGCTTTCTTTCGACAGATGCTTGCATTAATTAGAAATACCGGTATCCATCTGCGTTCGCTCCGCGCGTGGCTTATCTCTTCGCCTTCTCATCGAGATGGCACTCAAATTTACGTCTGTGAACACCGGAGAAAGAAATGAAAGAGAGAGAGAGAGAGAGATAAGGGGAGGGAGAAGCAAGGATAGAGGGAGAGAAAGAGATGGAGTCCTTAATATAGCGGGCAAGTCCAGACTCCACGTGCACGCTCGCTAATTCAGTGCCATACAATACTACATCGAATGTATCCGCATCAGTATCAAACTCACCCCCGCGTATGTTAGCCGCAAAGAATAGACATGGTCGACGGATAAACTAGATAAACCGGTGACTCTGTGTACCACATTACGAGCGCACGATTTCGCTTATCAGCCGGGAGACGTTTCGCGAGATATCATCTCCCTCAAGGCCAACGCTCGCCTTCGGACCCTTCGTTGAATCCAACGAATTCCCCGATCATCCCACTCGCCCGCCCCTCGCTTCCCTCGCGTCGATTCCTCCTCACCCACACTGACTGGATTCGCACGTCGTCTTTACCTCTTTCTCTTTTTTTTTTTGCCATTTGCGGTGCATAATGATGACTTCGAGTCGCCGGATGGTGGTCGCCCAGCCAGCAAATCACGGTGAAGGTCGGTCCGCTGAAGGAGCCGAAGGGAGAACAGCGACAGAGGGGGACATCTCGAGAGAGACAGGGGCAAGGAAGTGGGAGGGAAGGTGGGTAGAGGAGTTGCAGAAACCGGTCGGCCACTACTCGTCCTCTTCATAAGAGATACGCCGCATGCCGCAGATACGCGGATACTTTTATTTTAACCGTAATGCGCTAATGAATTGATACAGCGCCGAGCGGCTGCCTCTCGTCCCCCCCGCCTCCGTTCTTTACTTTACTCCGCTCGCTTATTCTGCAAGGGAGGATCGGCGGTTGTGATGCCGTCGCGAGAACGAGCAAATCTGGATTCGACTAACGAACGATTAATATTGGAATGAAACGATTCCCTAAGTGTGCAGAGAGCACATTTTCAAAGTGTTTAATGAATACACTTAATGTAAATGCTGGCCTGACGTAATTTTTTTAGTAGGTTTTGAGATGAATTTTAATTATCTAATTTAATATAAGCAAGATATATGTATGTAATGTATATAAATTAAAATACAATTGTAGAAAGAGGATCATAATATAAAATATAGTATATATAATATAATATAATATAAGATAAAAATTAAAAATGTCGAAAGTGTTCTGATTTTCTCCAGAAAAATACGAAAAATTTTGAACATGTAATAGTTCTATAATTTATGTCGACGAAACGAAACACACATAAAATCCGAGAAATACATGTGATGGGTGTAACCCGTAAAGTTGAACGTTTAATTTTACGAGAATCGATAACGTTTCATATTCTTATTTAACATACGAAACATAATATTATATTTTGTAAATTGCCGTAAGTCATCAATGCTCGTAAAATCAGGTAAAAAGTTCGCGATTAAGGATCGACTTTGAAATACGTTCGCCCAAATTCGACGGTAAGCCCGTCGCGAGCTCAATAGCGAAGGAAACCGTAAAGGAGGATTTGTGAAGGGCGAAAAAGGGAGCCGATGAGGCCAGTGAAATCCGAGAGGAGGGCGGGCGCAAGACGGATGGGTAACGGTAACGATAAAGAATTTAAATCTTGCTCTATCTTAGCGAACGCCCAATAAATCCTCGATAAGGCTCGATTCCACGAGTCGGGCTATTAAAGCCGCCGCGCAAACGTCCGATCGCCGGAAGTCGCCCGTTACGCATGGTCAACGGCGCGTAATTATTCAAGCATAATGATCGCGTATTCGTCGATTCGAAAGAAGGTAACCGAATGATCTCGCGCGAGCGCTAAAACGTTGCGCCCGATAATGCGCTCCCAGCGGAAAGAACGACGGTTATCGTCGCGCGCGCAATTGCGCGCGAAGATAGCCACGATATATACCGTAACAAAAACCGTCGATCGAGCGTACACGCTCTTGGTAATCGCCAGTGCATTCAATTCGAATCGGTGCATCGCCTCTGATTTCCCTATCTAAATCGCCGGGTGCATCAGCCGGCGCATCAATTGGGCGACGTTATCGTAAACATAGAATGTACATATATGCCCGATCTGCGCTTGGATTCGATCGACCATTCGAATAATAATTACGAAGCGATCGACCTCTTCGATTTCCGAAGCGACCAGAGAAGGAGAGGGGGATAAGTCGACGATTCAGGACGATGAAGTTCCGCGCGCGCATAAGGCGAAGAAAAAGGGTGAAAAGAGATGGAAGATGGAGTGAAGGAGTGTAAGACAGAAAGACAGGCAGAAGAGAGGACTGGGAGGGAGGGTGGGAGGATAACTGATGAAGAGAGAGAAAAAGGCAGAGGGAAGGAGAAAAGAGGGCTTACGAACCTCACCTACCTATTGCTCGGGGCTGGTAATGAATTCGTCTAATGGGTCGTAAAGAATGCGATCTTATGGAGCGGAGAGGATAAAATAAAACATCGCTGGAGAGGCTACCGATTCTCGAACGGCCCTTAAACTAACCCTCGTCTTAAAGAAACGAGCCCTCATTCCTCCCAACGGTATTTAAACGCTACCGTCGATACACACATCTCCGCGTCCGTGAGGACCGATGTAATGGAAAAGAACTCTTGCCGCTGACGAGCGAAATCTCGAGTTGGAGCAACGTCGATAAGTACATAGAAAATAGCAATATCGCCTCAATCTTGCAGCGTAGATTGCGGAAACGCATGCTTTCGTTTTTTATAATAAATTTTTCAACACAAATAACCGTAATAAACAGGCACTTCCAGAGAAGTGATCGCCTTCGTGTAAAGAAGCTTGCTATGTATAAAATTATCCTGCATGAGAATCGCTGTCGGATATCAGAAGACCGTTCACGATAGCGAAATCGGTAATTCTCCGGCGATTGGCTCGCCGATGAACTCGCGTCGGTCGCAAGACCCCTTCCTTTCCCTCTCGACGGAGTCCGGATTCGTTCTTCTTCCTTTTACCGATATCTTCGACCATCCTCCGCTGCGCGATCTCTCTCCTCCCGTTCGCCGTCTCATCCTCGTAGCGCAATCCGCGTCCGCGTAAGCGCAGTTCGTCTTGAACATGTCCAGACGTTTCTGTTCTTTATGTGCACCACGCCAAGAGCTATGGGGATCCCTAGTTACTATCTATACTGTCGGTGTGACTTCTCTTTTCTTCACTCCCCGCTCCCTGTTCACAAGTACCACCACTATTACTGATTCTCGTGTCTCTTTCCGCCACCGATGAGTATATATGGGTACCGGATATCCATCGAAGTCCACGAGACCTTTCCTCAGCTCCCTACCCATTCTCTCTCTCTCTCTCTCACACGCACACATACGCGCGCGCGCACATGTACGCGTGCTCTCTTTCTCTTTCTCCACTGACGGTTCCTCCCTGAGCATTCGCGATGTTCGAAAGCGAGAGCACAGAGGCATTAGAGAGCCACCAAAAACCAGGAGAGATCCGACGATAACCCAAGATTTGTAGCGGTCGCGGCCAACCGATAACCAGCGCGCTAGTTGTCCGTGTGCAAAGGACTGTTCGTTCCATACCCACTTCATGCCCGGCCACATCGATGACATCGAGGCTTAATCCTTGCCTAGTGGTCATCCTATAATACGTAGTTATGTCGTAGGGGAATCGACGACTATTTGCAGTCAGTTGTGCGCCCAGCTCGACTCTCTAAATCTATCCCTTGTGAACGTCGCTAATGGTATATTTTGTGCGAACTAGATTTTAGAAAAAAATATAGAAAAGATTGCGGAAAAATATTACATTTTTTCTTTATATATTTAATTTTATTTTTCCGTTTATTATCTATTTAACTGAACTTGTTCATTTTTGTCTTGGTTTCGAATAGCAATTTTTTAGAATTGCTGTTCAAAGAAAGAGAATTGAAAGAAGAGGAGAATTCCATTTTTTCTCATATTTAAGAAAATATTTCCTCAAAAATAAATATTATATACAAAGAAAATTTATAAGAGCTCATCTTTGCCCGTTCTATACATCGAATAGCACGAAGTTAGCCACGTCGATGCCACAAAATTCACGGAAGATGCCGATCCGATTTCAAGAATGGTGGAGGGAAGAAGACCCAGGTGTTTTTTCGACGGGTATGTCCTTCGAGATGGCTGCGCGCAATTTTAATCCTGTTACTACGTGACTCGGGCGGCGGATGATGAAGATGTCAGTTGGCCGAGAACGCGTGGGAGAGCCAGCTGGATATGCCGCGCCTGGCCAGTGGGTGTTCGCATTCTCGTCGTGCGTTCTGTGCACCAAGTTTCACCGTCTTCTCACTCTTCCTTCTTCCCTGTCCTCTCTCTCTGCTGTCCTTTCTTTCTCTCCATCTCTCTTTCTTCCTCCCCTTCGTTTCTATCTCTCGACTCTCTGCCTTTTTTTTTGTGTTTCTTCGTTCCTCTTCGTTCCCCCCCTCATCTCGTTCCAATTTAGTTTCGTAAGATACGCGCGATCTGTACATCTACTTTACGACGGTCGCACGTGCATACTAAGAGGACCTCCGCAAAAAGAAGTTGCGCTTAAGGGTAAGGCGCGCCTGATCAGGTAAGCTACTATCTGAGTAAGACGCGACTGCCTCGTTACATTTGTTCTTCACTTTACACAGGCCCCGTGTACCGTGAACAACAGGCTTAAGTTCACGTCGCAATAATAAAAATTCCGCAACGATGCACACACCGCGGAATCGTCCGTGGCATTTGCATTTCAGATTAGCGAATTTTATGTCCCGACTGCTGCGGCTGACTCTTCGTCATATGTAGAATACGAGTCGCGATCGATCGGTCGATTTGGTCCAAAATTTCGGCAAGTCCTTGCTCTCGCAAAAATAAAATCGCAACGCTCAACGCGTCCACGAGAACAATTCCGGTTTGTCCGAGTTGACGGAGATACGTGTATCATCGAAAGAAATTTATGATTAAAGAAAACAAAAAATATAGTACATCATTTTCGAAAAGTAAAAAAAAATATAACGGAGAACGAAGGAAATTCTTTGTTTGGACCAAACGATAAAACCGTTTTCGAATGATCATGTCGGTCAACGAAAGAAAAAAAATACGAAGATTTCGTGGGCAGTGATTAACGATGCTTTACGCTTTACGCCTGTCGGTGCGTCGCTTCGTCAGATATTCGGGTTAGCATAACATCGTAAAATACCTCGACGTAAGCACAGCAACACCGCACGACGAGCACTTCGCGCGATATCCGCGTGAGCTACGCGCTTTCTACATCAACCGTGAGATCGAAAATCGCGGCGGGATCGCTGTAAATAAATAGCTGGCTGACGACCTCACAACTCCTCTTCGTTAAACATTTGCGTTGGCACTGGCGCAGAATTCATCGCGAATGCCTTGTCGAACTTATAAAATAAAATAAACGATGCGTATAACGGAGCAACATTACGATTTGCAATTGCTATGTACTATGAAATTTTATAGCACATTAAAATACTCTATTGTACTTGTATTAATCGCATTTCCTTGCCTTGTGTGTTTTCTTTTTATTAATAATCTTGTTACATAATGTCGAAATGATAAACTTAAATATATTACTTATACATGTATATAATAAAAAGATGTGAAATTATGTTAATTATCTGCAAAAACCTTTTTTTTGTTATCTTTTCTAGTATTTTTAAAGTTAGTTAACTAACATAGTTAAATAGTTATATTATTCACATGAATGTTGTTAATATAATATAGAAACAAATGTCACGCACGTGTATCGCATAAGATACTGTATGCAGCTGAAACTCGCGATCCTGTCGAAAGGATGTGGACTTTACCTTTCGCGGCGATCGTAAGAAAATCCACGTTAAAAAACTCGCCAAGTGTATTAATTGGGTCGAGATATAATCTATGTTCGCGCGAATACTCGCGCGGAGCGACTGAAAAGCCCCTTAAACCTGATCTGAAATTATTAAAGTGGTACATTAAATCTTACCTAAGAAAACACACAGAACTGGATCTAGATGTTGCGGAGGTGGACGATAAATACATCTCGATTCTTTTCGTGTCCTTACCTAACTGCATACAAGTGCGCATAAAGTAGAGAGCTCGCGCAATCGATGACTCGTGCTAACGATCTCCTTCTGGGGAAAGGGGAAAACGGGCCGTGGTCAAGATCCAACAGCACGCGGAGGAAGACATTCAAATGGAAGCGGAACGTGTTAAACAAAGACGTCATTGCCGTCAAATGGATGAAGCGAGATGCAGATCCGCCATTCGTTTTCGACGAACTCGGAACTCGCCCTGGCAAGCGTATATCATCTGACTCATGTTTCTCCTTCTCATTTTCTCTTCCACTCTCTTTCTCTCTTTCTCGTCCAAGTTCATAACAGATTTGATCCGAAAAGTACGCGAGGGGAGAGCCGCGTCTCTTCCGACACGGCTCCCACGCGGCGTTGAGGTCGCGGTACCATCGAAACTGGTGCAATCTTACCACGAAGGTCGTCACGTTCGCGACGACCTCATTATAAGAGACTATTCGTCGGCGGGGTCTGATGGTGGGGCAGCAGGAGTCGCGCGCGGGCGAGGGGGCTCGAAGGGGGCGAGAATCTGTCAGGACTGCCGCACTCGGGCACAGATTTACAAGGCTGACGCTGTTTTACGACCCCACAAAGTGCCGCTCGCTCGCTGAGCACCCGCGCATTACACACAGACTCACACGTACGTACGTTTTGCCCGGGTGTGCACGCAATGCACGCGTGCGCGCGCGAGTACACGAAGGGCACGTTCGCGACCGCGCGTATTGCAAGCTTATAAACACGTCATTCTATCGCTTCGCCAACTCCATTATTCAGAACTTTACAATGCCGGCGCCGCTTCGCGTCTAATAAGGTTCGGCCGCGAATTACAGATTTTGTCGAACGATTTACGCTGACTTTTCTCTTCTTCGGCGTTGGCAAGCCAGACAAAAATGCACGAACGCGCTTCAAACGCGTATCTACGACTAAATTGTAATCTAATCTTCTTCCTGGTTTACAGCGTCTCCCGGACTGTGAAACGAGGAATCTGAAGAACACGCTGTACTTTGCCCTGCTGCAATCGAAATTATAGATAGGTCATGTCATATTCGTGCGCGCATACGAATTATTCACGAGACAGAATTACACGAGTTTGTTGTAAACAGTAATTTATATTTTGCGAAAATAGATTTCGTGACGCTGTTTGTGAAATGCAAGTTGCGATCCGGCGTAATAAATCGCGGGCATTTAAACGCGACATATTTTGCGATTATTCGCAAATTCGTACGTCCATTGCGAATTGCATATTGGCAAATTTATTTTATTATATGGACGCAGCTAAATGATAAGCCGAACATCCATTATAATGAGCCCGTTACCTGGCTCGCCTTTGACGTCAAATTTTTCACGAATTATCTTCCACCGTAGTCATCGTGACAAATAACACGGTTGATCGCGAAAGAGCCGCATGATTTACGGCCTGGGAGTATAGCGGCAATCTTTGTAGTCATCTGAAATAACATCTCGAAAGCAGCTTCTGATTACTGAGCATGTTTTATCGAGATCCCCTACTTACTTACGAACTTAGGCGATAAGCTAATGTCGAGTCTAACGATCACTCACGCATGTCAAATAATTCTTTTTTACGTATCAAATATGCTCGTTTTCCGTGCAAAACCGGAGATCAATGTTCACTTCGTGGCGCGATCTTGTTTTTCTCTTTACGCTAGAGAGAGCTCATATAAAATTAATCTCCACGATATATTATAAGTATGCTACATACTTGCGTAATAAATAACATTCCTTTATTTATGGGGTACGCATCTCTCCGAAGACCTTCGCTCGCGCTTAAGCCGAACGAACGAAATTGAGGCTCGTTTAGATGTACATCTCGACGCACTTAATTCGCGGATTTGCTCAACCGCGCGTATTTAGATTTCGCGAGTGTAACACCTAGTGCCTAACGAACGTATCCGATGACAAGTGGAAGTCGAGATAAAGCGCGGGCAAGTCGCGAATTGTAAATGTAAATTATTTCCGGCAAGCGTCTATACCCTTTTTTTTTCTTAACCACGAATTATATCCCTGTAGAGCAATGTTCACACGGTCAGAAGTTATCAATCCTCTGGAGGCGCGATTTTTGCACGCACCGCCGTCTCTCGAAAGAATATAGAGCTGGCTTTGTGGATTCGTTATCAAGAGAAGGAGACAGAGGTCCCTGTCGAGCCCGCAGGTGTCAGGACGGTGTTTTATTGCGGTGTAATCGAGCCGACGGAGAGACGCCGGAAACAGTCGCAGATAGACGACGAGACAGGAAGCAGTTACGGGACCTCACACGATGCGACTGTCGAATGTCTGGCATGGTTTTCTATCAAGTTGACAACGTTACGCCATAAAACCTCTGTCCTGGAACGATATTATTTTTTTCCAACTTTAATGATGAATGACGGCTGCAATTTCATGTTGCCTGGCTAAATAAAGAAAAACGCAATATACAAAGAAATATCACAAAATGCGTTAATAATTTATTTTTTAACGCGGAGATGTATTTTTACGTAAAAGAGTTGATTGATAATTTTGATTTCAATATTCGAGAGGATACGGCACAAACGCGTGTATTCTGGGAATAAACAAAATAATGCTGATAGTTATAATCATATTATAAAATTTGTGAAGACGGTGTTTACACGATTTGTTTTACACACAATATCGATTCTTGGAAACAAGAAAATCGAGTCAAGGGAAACGGACATCCATCCGACGTTCATAAGTTATTACTCGATAACTTGTTTACATGCGTATCTCGATGCGAGGCGAGGGAGGCGCGTGCGGATACCGCACTTTACTTTAATCGATACGCACGCATACGTTCGATATTAATCCGATCGATTAAATCAATTACGGGAAACGCTACTGGATTTAGTGCTAGACCAAATGCCCGACGGGACAAGTTGCTCGAATAAATTAACTGTGGATATAATCGTCGGACCGTTAGCCGCGCGAGTAGGCTTATAAATAATATCGACAATATTCTCTCTTCTAGGATCATGCCATACGACAAAGAACGCGTCTTTCTCCGCGGAGCATTAGAACTTTGTGCACCATATGTATAATTTCGAATATTCTAGCAAACTTTGTGACATAAACGCGAAGCAATTAACATTAATATAAATTAATGAACATTTGATGTTTTTTATATTTGGCATTCAATAGTAAATAAGAATATATATTTCGGAAAATAATCAAATATCTAAGATTGCATATGATCTCTTACGAAATACACAATCCGTTTCAAAAGTTTTCGAAGTGTTTTAAAGTGTTTTTTCTACAGACTATATAAATTTTTTAAAACTATCTATTGAAAAAATATGGAATTATTTTCTATGAAACTTTATTTTTCTCTGTACTCTGTAGAGTTCTGTTTCTCTACGTTTCATTATTTATTTGTTGTGACGAAAAAAATGAGAATACGTTTTTGACGTTCGCTAAGAAAAATAATGGAACAAAGAGCAAATACATGTTTCAAAAGATATCTTGGTGCTTGACCATCCACCTCTGTTAATCATTCATCTGATATAACTTCCTGTGATTATTTTTTTTTCTAAAATTGGAAATAAAACTACAAAGATAATATTTTAAAACAATTTCAAAACATTTTAAAACAATTTAAAACAAATTTGCAGAAAAGATGAATTTCTAAGATATGTAGAAAAATTTTTCGTAGATGTCGGACAGCCACAATTCGAAAAAGTTAATATGTATATTAATTAGAAGTTTGCAAATAATATAAAATATATTTTTAATCTTATGAGTCAAATAGTTTCTTAATTTTAAAAAATTATATAAAAAATTATATTTTTAAACAATGTTCGGAAATTTTTTAGACTGTGTATATAAATGTTTTAAATTTTCTTGATATTTTTTATATATCTAATTGCATTTTATTTTTTAAATATAATCTATAATATATTCGTGGAAGAAAAAATCTAGTTTTATGTCTTGAGTAATCTATTAAAAAAGCCGAGTATATGTAACTCATATTTTTAAATTTAAATATTATATAATATATTTAAAGAATTTAAATATTATAATATTCTATTCTTTTTTAGCATTTAAATATTCAAAATTAGTGACAATAAAAAAGTAAAGATGAGTGTCGATAATATTTTCATAACTATGTCTTGTAGCGTCTAGGGAAATAAATCTGATAATCATATGCTATTCGCCCTTAGTAAATAATCATAAAATTTTGTGATGCGTGGAAAAAATGACCTTATCTCATCAAAGAAACTGAGAAGCAAAGGAAACAGAGAAGCGGACATTCTAGTCAGCAGCAGCTGGAGGGGTACGATAGTACAACGGGAGCGAGAGTTATATATGTAAAAGAGAAAGAGAGAAAGAACGAGGGAGGCTACTATTTCGCAGTTTCTTATAAATATTCATTCCCCCTTGCCGATGAATCAGGGGGCTCGAGCCTCGCACTCCAGGCGGTAAGTCGCGTTAAGAGCGTTAACGAGCGATCCCTTCAACCAAATAGGAGAGAGAGAGAGAGAGAGAGAGAGAGAGAGAGGGGGGGAGAGAGAGAGAGAGAGAGAGAGAGAGAGAGAGAGAGAGAGAGAGAGAGAGAGAGAGAGAGAGAGAGAAAGAATTTCGCTTTTCTCTCTCAGTTCTCAGTCCTTGTCGCCGCGGCGAAGAGAGGAAGAGACAACGAGAACGCGAGGGGAAGAGGAAGAGAAGCGATGGAGGGAGGAGTAAGATGGTCCACCCGCGCCTCCTCCTCGAGCAATTCCACGCGGCGCGCTGAGTTGTGCGAATTTGTTTAATTAGAAGTTAGGCCGGCGATACATTAGCAATGTAAATACCCCCTTTGCCTTCTCCCCTTCCTCCTCCACTCCCTCATCTTGCCCTCAACTCGTCCGCCGATCTTCTTCTTTGTCGACTGCGAAACCGACAATTTCACTCACCCCCGGCAAGGGCGAGTCGGCGTTTCGTCTGCTGCCGCGGACACACCATGATTTAACGTTTCTGTTTTGACTTCGCTCTACGTTGATTCCGTGTATGTAGTGTGTACGTGTGTACGTGTCGAAAGCAACGGGCGCAGTCGCAAGTGGTGTAGCTATATATATATATATATATGTACGGAACCGTTATTATAATAATGATTTATGACGTTTATATCGTCTTAGTGATATAAATTCAAAGTTTGTTGCGACCGACGGCTCCTCGACACTGGCACCAGTATGTGTGCACATGTATAGGTGCATGTCCAGCTCTACGTTCCACGGATATACGTGTATACGTTAGCGTTGGTCTTTCGTACGTAACGCCGTACGTGCCGAAGCGCGGTCGGCAATCGAAGGCTCTGGAGGATCCAAGCTCTAATGTATTAGAAACTTGGATACTGAGCGCACGATAGTCCGTGCAACCGTAGTCCGCACGATATATCGCGAGGGCGAACAATGGACAAGAATGTTCGCTTAATTTTATGGATCCGTCGAAACTTCAGAAAACGAATTTTACTAAATATACTGAAATGAACATATATTATTTTAAATAAAATATAATCGAATATAGAATGGTGTGTGAGAAACAATTAATTATAGAAAGCGCCACTACGATCTAAGCTAAATCTTGTTATGTTCCTTGTGTAATTTTATATATATTTTCAAATTCATATATTATTTTCATTTTCTTTATGTTTTCTTTCTTTACCTGTCTAAAACCTCATTATCTGTAACTGTCGTAATTATAACAACTACTTGTAATCAATATGATTCTATACGAAAATAAATCTCTCTTATATTTATAATATGTATGTCACATTTCTTTTCATTCACGAGTGACATGAAATATCGTTAATTCCTCTAGTTTTCACGTTTAGCTATAAAAAGATAAATAATTCATTAATTAGCTAGATAATTGAGGTTATTAGTTAGGTCTAGATTAATTTAAGCTTCTGCTCAGTTGAGAGTCGCGGGGTCGTGAATGTACGGAAGGAACAGTCGCATCGCTCCGGCCGAGCGTCATCTAATTATGTTTTACGCGGGACAGTGTAATAACTTCCAAGGCCTCCGCTTGTGTTTTTTGATGGCCAGCACGGCGGGCTCATGCACGCGATGAAAATTTCTTCGGCGATTCGAAGCAAAGCACCGCGGCATAGTCCTCGGAGGCGAATCACTTTTTGCAAAAGCATTCGCAAAGAACAATGGTAACGTATACGGCGACCAATTTCCTTTTTCCGATGTCTCATTCGGAAATATCCCGCGGCATAACTAAGACCGGCGCACGCAGCGTGAAAGCTCCTCGTTAAATCTAATCGTCGTTTTTGCAGTTGCAATAAAACTCAATCGACTACCTCAGAGATTAAATTTCATTTATTCCGACGCTTTGAATAGTCCCTCCTTTTTGTAATTGTCATAATACTGAGGGAGATGCGTGTTTGCTATAGTATCTCGCAGATAGTACATCTATCAAGAAACATTATTATAGAGGAAAACGGGGTTATAACGCTCAGCGGATCGGACCAATCACCTTAATTATAAGAATTCTAAAGAATAATATATATTTCTTTTTATCTAATGTTTTATTTGATATAAAATTTATCTAAAATAATATATTATTAGGCATATATAAATAACTACAAAAAACATACGTTTGATGAAAATTTTCAGTGATAATTCATACAAGAAGTAAGACATTATAATAAGGTTTTTAGCACACTTAAATGCATGTACACTGTATTTTATGATTACTAATGTAATCTGATTCTTTAAATTTTTCATATAAAAAAAATCGAATATGATTATCTACATTTTTTTTATTTTCTGAAACTTTTTTTACTACGTGAACGATCGGGGTTATGAAAATCATGAAGCGCGGAACGCGGCGCTCGATGTGCGCAGAGTGCATATAATTTAAAATATAATTTAAAAATGTTATGAACAATATAATTTAAAAATGAACTAGTCTGTAATTTATGTTCTTACAGAAGTATATTAGCAAAAAAATACTTAAATGTTGTTTTTTATTGTTTAAACAATACATGATGTTGAAAATGTTATCTAATTAAAAAAGAGTTTAATAAATGAATTTTTTCATATCATTGATTTATTGAAAATGATTGTCACGATCTGCAACTGAAATGTCCAATCAAAATAATCGTCATGATCTCACCGCGATTATCACAATCTGTAATCTGATCGCCCTGATCCCACACAGATAGATTACACTGATCAAAACTACTATACCTTTTTATATCGATAAATAAAAATTTAATAAATTTTATATTTGTTTTAACAGTTTTCTTTAAAGCTATAATCCTGTACTGTATGTCTCTGTAACTAATTTGAGAAAAAATCTATTTCAGATTAAAATATTAATAATTTTTCTTAAATGCCACCACCCCACTCTCCCCTAAATCTATCAACACGTTATAAAAAAGCCAATCATTTTTATTGGATTATTACGGAATAAAGAAAATGATAAAAGTCTTTGCGCGCTTGAACTTTCTTAGGATTAAGCGTACGTTGTAGCCGCGAAGGGGCAAATTTGTTCTTGAGTAAACGAGCGCGATTAAGCATGCGCGAGGAATACAATTTGAAAAAAAGCTAGGAGCACGAAGCGTGAACATGTTAGCTGTTGTGACGGGATACGTCGTGCTGCAGCAGCCACCAATTATGCTAAACACCCTCCTATCCTAAAGCAGGAATATCCTTATGTCGAAAGTGGTTTCCTGTGTCTGGGAACTGGTTCTCGGAGTTACAACTCGATATTCGAGCTCTTTTAAACGTACCTCGATATCTTTCTTATCCTCATAAAATCAGGATATGTAACTGCAGTTAGTTGCTGCACTACTGAGCCCATCATCGGAATAATATGCAATAGAGAATATGAGCAACGATATGATTATACGGAACATAGGTTTTGTAAAATCCGTTTGTCCACTTAAAACGGTGATGCGCAACCTTTTTTAAGAATCATTTTAGCAATCTTGTAAAATCTTGTGGTCCTCAAAAATGTTTATTTTGTTTGGATAGAAAATATGATTTTATATTTTCGATTATTAGTCAGCGGACCGGAAAAAATTCAGGCGGGCCGCAGATTGCGCATCAGATTTAAAATTTATATTTTTACAGTAATTACAGGTCATGAAAAGTCACATATTCATACGTACAATAATTAGTTTCGTCATTGCCACGGATAAAGTACATCTAAAAATAATTAAAAAGAGACAGAAAGAGAGAGGAGAAAGTCGCGATATAATAAACCGATTACAATTATAATAACGATAAGTTTCAACGCGCGCGCGAATTCGATACTTCGACATTCATGATTAATCTTTCGCGCGTCGATTCAGACACGTTTTATGATGAACAAGTCTCGCCGTAAAATAACGACTACGTCGAAATATTGCGGACTCGTCACGGAGGCTGCGCTGTCGCGGGATGAGATATCCGCACGCGCGCGTCGTCGCGCGAGACAGGACATTAAGGAACATTAATATTTTGGCCGGTGGAGCACATTGGCGACTGCCCAAATGTCCTGACGGCGCCTCGGCTGATCAGGTGCCGGCAGATTACGGAGGGCGACGCAATCATCCGTGCGTCGACTGTCGATGTTGCGTCTATTACGCCGGAGGAAGGACGTGCGGCGCGAAAGAAAACTAATCGCGGTGCAGAAAGAGTCGAAAAAGGACGAGGAGATCGGCGACGGCGTCGGCGGCGAACGCGGCGAGTCTCCCCCTCATTGGTTCGCCCGAGATTAACACTCATAACTCATTCGGGACACGGAGTCGTGCGTCACTCCTAGCTATGCTATAATTGCCGACATAAATCAATCGCCCGATGAGATCATAAACCCGGGGCGATACAGTGCGCCAACAGATCCATATAACGCCAAGTGCAGGGCTGCATGTTAAATGTCAATTGATGTCGGCCTGACGTATCGGATTATACTGCAAATGCCGCTGCGAGATGACGCGATGAACAGACGCGAAATTCGGCGCCGACGTTTCTAAAACCGTGCCTTCGTCGGCGCCCTTAATTTTTAAACCGGCCGCCGCTTCGAAACGGTCTCGAAATAAATGTCGACGGGGCTCACTTTTATGTATACGGTGCCCGCGTTACGGAAAGCACGATATAAACGCACCTGGTATACCGTATCGAAATTTTATTCGTTTAACAGCGTTCTTACTCCTTTTCGATCATCGCGCGAGCGGTGAAATAACAACTTCGCGTGTCGTTTGCCAGAGTATCTTAACGCCGACGCTAACCGCTCATCACGCGTCCTCATATTTCACCTAATGCACCGTCATCTTCCATTCGCCAGGTTTGCACCTCGCCATCACAAACTCGATCGGCCGTTATTATCATAAAAAGCCAATACGCACCTACATATACAACGACGAGCAAGGTGAGAGAGATCTTACTCGACGCGATTCAGCGAAGCGATGCAGGTAAATAACTCCCGTACATTACGCCGGTCGCTCAATGGGAGATGATTGGCCCAATTACAGGCAGCGTAGCAGAAAATGAGGGCTTCTCTACATGGTTCCACACACCCGAGGATACTATCGGCCGCCATTGGCGAAGGTGGCTCTCGCCTGTTTCCTCGACTGCGAGTCCCTCGCGATCGAGTCCTGATGGGGTCGTCCGGGTTGCCTTCGATGACCAAGCGATGATTGCTCACGTCACTTCCCCGTTTACCGATAAGATCGTACCTTATGGGTCAAACCCACCCACTGATCCTCGCACTCTTTCTCCGTCTTTCTCTTTCTTTCTGCTTTCCTTCTTTCTCTCCTCCTGCGCCTCTTTCCTTCTTCATCGTCATCTTTCTCCAGGTTCGAGACTTGTATCCGCGCGGGAACATGTGGCGATCGCGCAGCCTCCAGGGAATTCAATAACTGTAGATCATCTCGATCACGAGTTAACGCCATGCCGCGCGCGCACAGTCGTTTTATGAGCGCTTCGATATCTTTCGTATATATGTACACATACACGGACAAGAGCCCCTACATCTTTTCCAGGTGAAACGAACGATCGCTCATTCCCCGCTGATTGGGATTCCGAAAATTACGATGCCGTGCCGCGATCATCTCTTAAGATCTCCTCGCAGAATCTCATCATAAAGGTCGGAGAAAAGTGCCGGGATTAAGCGTGACAAATGTACGCGGCGGACGATTACGTTGTTTAACGAAGCCTCAGCGTGGTAGAGGAACCTCGTTGAGAAAAAGACTCGTCGATGTATCAATAACGTTGTACGTTGGATCACGTGAATGCTGATACTTAATGATACCGACTCGATACAATGTTGCTTTCGAGAGAGGCTCTACGCTTACTTGCCATATTAATTAGCTTCTCGCCAATTCGCCTTCACGCTTCGGTCGAATATTGCAATACATAACGCTGATACTGTACGAAATGAAACTTTCAATTAATAAGCAGAATGAATGCCTCCACTAGACATGACCTTTCCTTATACGTTCAGCGATAGTCTTTTGTTTGCCGCAGAAATAAATTACAAAATCTAACATACCTAATTCCTTTGTTATCGAATTTTAATTATTCAAAGAAGCATGTATTTATTAAAGAGTAAAAATAATCTACTTCTGAAATTCTAGTACAGATATATTCGTCACAATGAAGCAAATTGATATGACTACGTTTCTTCGTTCCCGGGTCGAGATCACCAATATTAGTTTTCCTGCATGTAATCAAACAATTCGATCGGAAAAGTCTAGTTGAAAAATTCGTCTTTCGTTATTCCTTTTCTCAGTACTTCACCTCGCGTTCGCTCACTGTACCTTCGATCTTGGAATCTTGGTGGATAGTAGATATATGCGCGCGGCGGTTGCGTGGCCCGCTCACGAGGTCTAAATATTGAGACGGTGTTTATTTAGCGGGGAGATATATGATATGACGCGGACAATATAATGCATTGTATTCAAATACGCGGGAGCTCGCGAGTCGTGACCGGGAGCAACCGCGGCGAGGAGCAGCCGCTCCACCATCACTATCACCTGCGGCACCACCACCATTACCATCGCCATCGCCGGCGTCGTCGCCGTCAAGTCGTCCCGACCTCTCCGCTCGCGCCCCCGCGCTCTACTCCACCCGTATAAATAATATCCCGCGGTCGGATTCTTTTCAGGATTAGACTCGCGGCCCGCACGTACGAATAAGCAGCCAGCAGTCCCGTCATTGTCCTCCTCCTCTTCCTCCTCCTTGTCGAATCGCAAGGACGCGCACTTACGTGCTCGCGTATGTACCGCGCTTGCGAAGCGATCGAGCGTGCCGGGATCGTATACACGGTGGATAATGGTGGGCAAGAGAGCGAGGGACGTACCTGCGACTACGTACCTGCGTGACAGAGAGTCCGCGCGTACGTTACCGGTTATCTACGGTCCATATCAAATGCGACCGAGGTCCTTCCACTGCGCTCTACGTAGCGCACAGTACGTAGCGCTCTCCCCTGCTCGCTTCTTCGATATCCCCCGTCCCCTTTCACCGCCGGTATCTCGCCGTCCCGCGACAGGGCAGAAATCCTTTCGTTCGAGTCTCCTACTACGACCTTCTCGCATAATGTATCCACAAGCGGATCCTTTTTCAATCGGCGATCTAAACCGATTGCGCAGGGAAACGCTTGTAAGAGCACATCTCGATCTTGAGGAATGGCATGAACAGAGAGATCAAAATATGGATTTTCTATTGAGAAGGTGATTTAAAACTGACGAGACAAAATTATGCAATCTCTTTTAAATATAAATTTATCTCGCAAACCATATAAAAATAATAATGTTGATCTCTGTTTCATTTTTGTATACTAATATTTTATACTATATTCGTTAAATTATATTTTCTTATTCATCGGCAAATAACGCTAACATCATTATTATTGATTTTACTATTTAAAACGTAAAAACGTAAAATATATTTGCCGACTTTTCGTCGGACTTGCAACGCAATTCTAACTATTCGCAATTCTAAAAGTCCGACGAAAAGTCGGCGCGCAGTTCAAAAAATAACTGAAAAATTTGTATCAATGTATACAATAATATAATAGGCACTCAAAATCCAGCTCTGATCGATATAGGTCTTATTTGATTCGATCTTGATTTAAGATTAATTTTTTTCTGTGCAAAATGTGCTCCTTTCTTTCGTCGTAGTAAGCTCAAAGAAAAATAGGGATGACATCACAATCGAAATGCCGCTATCTACAATCCAAAGATGACAGAGACGAACGTCGGTGGTCTTTCTGAGCGGTTGGGTGGCCGCATGACTTGTACGCATGCACGCGTGCACTATGATCAGTATGCGCGAACACACGACGACGAGGATGACAAGGTCTTCCGTGACGACGACGTGCGTCGCGTGGCCCGCCCTGCCTCTTCTCATTTTCGAGTTCCCGACGGATAAATATGTAATGCCCGTTTCCTGATTCATCGGCGTGCGTGTCGTTACCGGACGCTTCTCGGAGGTCGGCGTGACAAACAACTTCGCCGGATGTCATAAACTCGGATGGTTGTTAATGTCACCTTGCATTAACCATGTTTTGTGAGCCACGTTTTTACGTGTGACGATAAAAGTGCCATCTCAATAAGCTGCATAAGCTATTCCACTTGTTTTTCTAATCGTAAAATAATAAAATGCCATTTTCTGCTTCAGGTGCATACGTCGAACGGAAGGCCAAGAATTTTATTTCAAATATTACATTTACAGTAAATAAATGTTGATTTAATATCGAGAATTTCGACAATCTGAACGTTAATTTTTACAATATCATAATAATTGTTTGCAGACCAGGAATACCGCACTTATTAAACCCAGATGCGTAACTTGGCGGGTAAGGCCGCAATCGATTGGTGACATTCCGTCCATGCTTCGCGTCTTCTCGAAAAATCCTGAAAAATTTGCCGAGTGCTCAGTCGCAGTGGCAACTTCTCAGCCACTCATCCTTGTAAGTTTCTGGAGGTGACGGGTGGTCGTAAGAGGAAGATGGCGTCCGACAAGACGTAATATCGTTCCCATCGTCGACTCACTCAGTGTCGTCCATCCCGCATCCGTTCTCCGCGCTGGCTTTCCCCTTCCGCCACCTCATATATCTTTTGTTTCTCGATACTTTCGTCGAGCAGTTTGTTATTGCCCGATGTAGACTAGGTATGTACGTGCGCGAAACAGACGGGGTGGGCCGAGGCGAGTGAGCAGCGAGAGAAACAAGAGAGGATGAACGCGAAAGATTAGGCGGCGAAAAGAGGAGAAACGGCGAGAAAGGAAAGGCAGAACACGGAAAGAACGGCGAATGTACTGACACAAGCCAGCAGCTACCGAGCTGCTCAAACTAACAAACTCGAGCTATACCTCGAACTCGAGGGAGCAAACGCGGAGGATGATGAGGCGAGGAGATCGGCGTGGCGACGCGCGCGGGGCTGGCTCATAGAACGAGAGAAACGGAGAATTCAGGACAAAGTTTCGTCATTGCGAAATGACACGAGTGGTCTTTATAGCGGCAACGCCGGCTGAGAGAGACGCCACCGCCCTGTCGGCGTCCTCCTCTTTCTTTCCTGGTGTATTGACAAAAGTGTCGGTCGGCCTCTCCGCCTCTCGTAGTTTCGTCGCGCCATTCTCTGATATTACCGCCCCGTCGTCGAGGCTCTCGGCGCGGGGGTAAGACGAGGGTGATTGCGACGAAATCATTGCGAGGAATAGAAGAGGTGCCGCAGTTGGGAACTCATAAGACGTAAAACCGCCTTACCGATGTAGGAGGCGACAACGGCGGCGGCTGCGAAGAAGGACATCAGCAGCTCTTTCTAATCGAGGGTGGAAAAAAGAGGAAGGAAGAACGCGGAGCGTCGTCGCTCCGCGACGACTGCCGCGTCGGAGACATTCTCGGCAAATCGCGAGAATTATCATCTTACTGTCACAAGGATCTACATCGATCGATGTCTGTTTATTTCTTATGCACTTTGGATTAACGAGACAAACAAGTTTTCGCTTCACAATTAGTTTATCGATTCTCTAGATTTTTGAATAGATGGGCGTAATTAACCCTTAATCGGACAGAAAGCCTGGTTAAGCTATGTACGTAATCGGACAATTCGGATTCCCTTCAGATGCCTCTATTATTTTTTAAATAAATTTTGAAATGAAATGCAAATTTATATAAATATTGGAAAACGCAAAAACAAAGAAATTTATTCATAATCAGAAGAATTAATTATCGACAATTTTTTACATTTCAAAATGGCGATAGCATATTCGCTGGGCTTCTGAGACCCGCCGATTAAGAGTTAATTACTTTAAATGAATTACATTTAGAATGAATTACATTATAATTTCTTTGATTTAAACATAAATATGTATTAAAAATATGCGTACATATGGATACATATGCGAATATCACTTCTTTCTGATAAATCTGATTGTATTTGCACCTGTACGTACATAACTGAACGGGCAACGTTTAATGGAATTTCCATGTGAATTCTTCAGTCTACATTCACAAGGCATTGAACGTTAAATGCGTTCATTAGCTTCCACATATAAACATCGAATGTAATCTTCGTATTAGAAAAATCCGAGATCAACCGACCGTACTAAGCGTTGAGTTGATAAATAGGGATGCGGCTACGTATCTTTATCTTTGAAATTTTGCACTTACCAAAACAAATTGTGCTCTAAGTAATGTCCGCGAGCACTCAACAACGGAATTGAATCAATTAATATCGTTAATTCGCAATGCACTTTGGCGGCTTCGTTTCACGATGATAATGATAAGTGAGAAATGAAACGCGGAAGGAATAACAGCGCGGCGCGGCGACGACGGCGGTGGCGGCGACTTCGCCAAAAAGAGCACAAGCGTCCAATCGCAATCTATCAGAAGAGGCTAGTGACACTTTCGATCGAGTGTCAGCCAACTTCTCTCCCATCACTTTGACGCTCATCTGTTCGCCCTCGTCCCGTACTCGTCTCGCCACGGACCTCCTCGTCCCTCGGGTCCATGGAGTCTGTGCTAGTCAACTCTACGATGATAAAGCAAATAGATAATGTCCGAACTTTAATTAAAACCGGACGGCTGAGTGACATATTTGATTACCCGAGAATTTAATTAATCGCCTCGCGGACCTACTCCAACGCGACAGGGACGCGCGCAGGCGGAGGGGGAGACGAGTTATCCAATAAGTCGCGGATTTGTATTGCAAAATTATCATCTCGTTGTCCTCTTTTTTTCCTTTCTTCCGTTCCCGCACGTCCATCCTCGCTTCTGAAACGGGCCGGCTAACGAGAGGCTAATTAGTCGTGTGAAATTACTCGCATTCACGGCCGCGATAAGCACCAACACTCGCGCGCACGTACGATCGTGCGGCCCACTGAAAATGGCGTATCGTTTCCTTTACGCTCATTCCCTTTTCCCACCCTTCCGATCGGGCATGAGAAGCTACTTCAGGCACGATTATCATTTTTATTGTTATTTCCCGCTGTCGGCGCGGAAGAGCCAAGCTGCCGAGCACGTTGTTGACAACGCAGTTACTTTATATTTAATTAATGGCTGATGCTCCGACTGGTACCAAGGCTGAACCTTCATCCGAGAAACGAACTCGGCACATAAAACGATAAGGAAGAGAAGTAAAAAAGACAAAGAAGTGGCTAAGATAATTACTGTCTCGTACGATTCGATGATACGTACGTGATAAAGCGAATTTTTAATAATGCTATCAGACGCGTTTATGCTCCAGCTGGTGGTAATTAAAAACGCATAACGCGCGGTAAAAGTCGCCTCACCTTACCTTTTCCATTTTCCTGTACACGTCAATTTTTGTTCGCGGAATAGAGTGGTGTCCCTACGACACTCTTAATGAAACTAATGAAAATATTCGCGATGCATAATAATTGAAATTTCGCTTGAAATAGACATTATTCCGCGTATCCGGAAGATTAATAATGTCTAGATTAATATCATTCCTGCTTTTGTACTGACGCGAGGAGGAGAAAGGGCTGCGTGACTGCGTGCGCGACGGCGATCATGAATTTTATGGCTCACTGTCGATTTCGCGCGGGGAAATCTCAAGGTTACAGGGAATCGTTCTCTGTGGTAAGGTCACGCGTGCTGTACGCTGCCGTGGCTCTGAACGGCCATTGCCGCGTGCACGCGTGAGTCACGGGCGTGCACGGAGCCGCTATAAAGCCTCCGGCTACCGCGGATACCCAGCGATCGTTAAAGGAGAAAGAAGCTACGCTCACGTGTCTAATAGATTTCGCGGCGTTATTATTTCATTGCACATGCAGCACGCGAGCTGGCCAATAATGTCTAGCCTTTAGCTCCGCTGGATCGACTGGGCGAATGGTCGTCGAACGGATTGGATTGCGCAGATTCCGGCAACTCGTTTTCTACAGTCCGCCTGTGCGAGATCGCCTGTCTCGAGAGCTCTTTCGTCGTGCGGATTATTCGATTAGAAGATTACTCGCCCCATTCGCGTCCATGTATCTACAGCATATGTTTAATTGCGAAATATTGGCATTGCGATACTTCAATTGATGAAATTTTTTTTAATAATAATTTTGTTTATACGTTTTGATCTCACAAAAGGAGGATTAGAATGTGAGTTGTACATGGGATTGTTATGCCTAAAATATAATTGCAATTGATCACATTTCTTCTTGAATGAATAAATTCTTTGTAAATCCTTAATCTTTTTATATAATTTTCATCTGCTTAGTAATTTCTATAAAAGAGCGAGAACACACATATTTTAATATATCTTTTACTTTCGCAAGCACAATATGCTACTGCACTACTTTAGTTCGACATAGACAAATTGATGCATTACTCGCATCAGGTACACAAGCCTGGCGGCAAAGAGTTCAGTCGGATCCCTAAATTAGCGCGGATCCGCGTATCCATCGGGCGCCGTCAAAGCGAATCGCGGCGCTGGATCGTTAGCCGTGGCACGACATGCCAGTGATTTACATTAATGATTCACTGGACAGGTAGGAAGAAAGCGAAAGGGTTACGAAGCGTTTCACGTGAGGTGCATTACGTACTCCGAGGAAGAAGGATGCCGCGTGAGCATTCCCGCGAGAGCGCGGCCAGGTCGGTCGGTCAGCTAATCACGTGAAATAATTACGTTTTGTTTTGGCGGCGACGGTGACGGTGGCAGCGGCGGCAGCGGTTGTGCGATGGTGGCCGTGGTAGCTGATGGACATCGGCTCGTCACGCGAGGGATGTCTGCGCTCACGCGCGCGTTAAGACGCACGTCGGGAGAACGAGTTGGAATGAAAGGGCGAACAAGTGACTGAGAAAGGTGGAGGAAAAGGGTGTGCAAAAAAGGGCAAAGACTAGAGGGAGGGAGGACATTGTGCGCGCGGGGACGTCTCAGTGAAGGGACGGCGGAGGAAGCTGAAAAAGGCGAACGCTCTTTGGCCGCGGAGTTCTTGTGGCAAGCCACACAAGGAGAGACCAAGGTAAATCCCCATCAACGCTCGTCACGCCGGCTCAAAATACCGGCGCTCGCAATATTCATGACCGTATCGTCCATGGGCGAGGCGACCACGGCCGCGCAGAAGATCGCACATCTCGCCTGAAGATTCGCTCGTTCCCGTGACATGCGCAACGAAGAGATACGTATGTTATAATGCATTTTTTTTATGCAACACGATGTGCCATTGTGAACAAACTTGTGTAGTTGCCGTCCTGATTGATATTGACAAAACTAATGAAAGCTAATTAATCATGAATTGATCATGGATTAATTGAAAATAGTCAATCTTTGTAGATTTAGTTTAAAGTCGTGTTGATCATCAAGTCATAATCTTAAGCGATAATCGTAATGGTCTCTCCTGCACATTTACGACCCTGAGTTCGCACCAATCGGTCGAAGGAAGAAGAAAGAGCGGGAAAGAAGAAGGTGATAGACGCACGAGCAAGAATCAGACATGGGACGGAAGAAGACGAAGAAGGAGAAGGATCGCCGTCAGGCTTTCAGCGCTGGGCTTCGCCAGGGCGTGCTGATCGTAAATATCGCGTGGCGCATCAGATATTTCGGAGGGAGCGACCGAGAGTTATGGCGGCCAGTCGGCCAGACGAAGCGCACAGAGTCATAGGTAGGGGAAAGGAGAAAGATACGGTAGGAATGAACAGAGAGGGGAGAAACAGAAAGAGAGAGAGAGAGAGAAAGAGGGAGAAATCTACTCTATCGTAGTACGGCGGTAAGAGCGATGGCAGGAAGGAGAGAAAGAGACACGCGGGACGAAGAAGGACGATGGCAGCTTCGGTATAGCATAACTTCAGGTATATCCAGTGCCAGTAAATTATACGCAAAGTGTACGCGGGGCCCTCTCTACCCCGCCCCGGAGCGGCATCGACCCCTCCTCCCCCGTCCCAGTCTCCATCCTTTTCGTCCTTCTCCACCTTCTCCTCACCGCTTCCCACCCTCGACACCCCAGAGGCCGCGCCTGCCTCACGTACATCATTATGATTGATCGCTTCACCTTACTTTGTAATTAAAACTAGTTGCCATTGTGCCCAGCTCCGTGTGCTCGTTCGCCCGCTTCGTCTCTCTCCCTCCTTTTCATTTTCTCTCTCTCTCTTTCTCTCTATCTCACTCTCGTCCACATTTACATACACAGCGGCGAACCAGGAGCAACGGTGGCAATGTGCGCCCACCATCGTGCAACCAGCCAGCCAGAGCAGCGACAGTAGCGAACCAGCAACGACGTCGGTCCTTCGTCGTCATGAAGAACAGAAACGGGAACGGGGAACGTTGCAGCGCTTGCTGCCACGACAGCACCGCGAAACTAACAGTTATCGTGGACCCCCACCGACGAGATCCTCGACGATCCTGTCGCACCCCCTTTTTCCCGCTGCACCACCGGAGCGTGATAGCTCGCCGTTCCTGAGTCCTCTCCCCCCGTCATCTACCCTACTCATTTCCCCTTTCCACCCCTCAGCTCGAACCAAGTCACCACCGCCACAATCCGGTGAGCGTACCCCTGTCTCTTCCCGGGAGCCATGCGTCATAGTTATCTATGCTTTTTGCAACGGAGACTGATTTAGAGCCGTCTAAGGACCCCGGGCCCTACGAAAATTAAATAATTGCTAATTTATGGCGCGGATCGAGCTGCTCGCATCCCGAGACACCGACACCGGCTCGTCGCGCGCGCATGACGCGGAGTGCGATTCCTTGCAACGGTTTTCGATTTTCAGAAAACAAATGCGGAAGGGTTGCGCTCGACAAACAAAAGGGATAAGGCGCAAGAAAAGCGAATTCAATCCTCAGGTTTAATTGTTTCGAGCAATTAGTCGAGAGGCTAAGTACAAGAGACACGCGACTATCTTCCGCAATTAGACTTGAAAATGTTGGAAAAAGTTCTGTCTCCTAATGTTTAACATTATGAAAGGCACAAAGGCTAGGACGCTTTCGCGAATTTTCAAGAAGGCAGGGCTTCGAGAATGCAAAAACTATTTCTTTTTTTATTTCTCAAAAGAAGTTAGAACAATAATTAGAAATAGTTAAAACAATAATTTATATGCCGTCCAAAATTTCTAATGGCTTTTAATATAAAATTTCCCGAATTTATTTCGTATATAAAGAAAGGAGAAACTTATGAGAATTTAAAAATTCGCAATAACGTATGACAATGACGAGACGTGGATGAACGTTTAATCGTTGTCTCGATGCGATAGCAAGTTCCGTGTGTCTCGTCGCAATAAAATTAAATTTAGAACCATTTAATGAAAGATAACTGGAAGAGGCCAGGAGTAACAAAACGTTTGCTGGCGTGCTAGCATGCAGCGAGGCGACGGAGCCACGACGAATTAACGGGCGCGTAATTATGAAGCGCGACGCCGAGATCGCAAGATTCGTCAAACGACGTGGAATGCCAGACGCATGTTGACGCTCCTCTGCGCTCGCGTTCACGGTATGCAAATTAATGGTGACGCGCTTTAATTCGGCAATAAATAGGGGTCACCCTTGCAGCGGCCATCAGACCATCGCTTATCCTGCTCTTTTTTGTCTTGCAACATGGGAAAGCTTCAGATTTATTTGACGCGTTTCGACAATATTTATAGGTCCGGTTCGTCCTGGCCGTGCACATGCGACGTCGGCACGACTTAACGAAACCTCTCTTTTCTGTTTCGTCCCTCTCTTTCTCAATTTCTCCTCGCTTTCCTCTTTCGTCCTTCTCGTTGTACTCCATCATAGTCTTTCCGCCTCTCACTCCTTTTCCTTCTCTTTTTCTCTCATCTGCCACGGAGTCTGCCACGAGAACACGGTTTAAGTGTCTCTTGCGGTAACCCAGTTATGTTTCTGCATTGAGTTTTGTTTCACTATAACGCGCCATAATCCCTTTTTAATTTTTCGCAACTACTAGCAAAGAATTACAGCTACAAGAAACATACGCAAAGATCAAGCATTCTATTTTACCTGAATCTACAAAAAGATGAATATTTTAAATGCAGAAATTTAACAATGTGTGTACATTTAATGCTTGCGATTCATAACATTAATTAACATCGATTATAAGTAATACAATTTTATACTTGCAACGATATCTTCAATTCGCAATGCCTCTATTAGATGAACTGATCATACCCGAGTAGTCGGCTAATCCACAGAGAAAGAAAGATTAAAAAAAAAGCTATGAAATTTATCGTTCAAAAGAAAAGGGGGCCACGGATATAAATCTTAGGTATTATAATGGGATCTGTCTATTATTAAAGAATGAGTGATTTAAGGGAGGGGTGGAGCTCTCGACTAAGCTGCACTGTCGAAGTGGGTGGGTAGAGAAAGGATCGTGAATTTGATCGGCAATTCAAGCATCTATCCTTTTCTTTCTCTTCGATATTTCGTTACACATGTTTCAACCCTGTTTTCACTTGATTACCATCTACATTCTGCATATATTACCGTATATAAATGCGACAAGGTATTACAGATTCATCTCTGCATCACAATTATCTTAATCAAGCTTATACCATTTATTTATATTTATTTATCACTTACATAAATATATATTAATATTGTAACTTAATAATTTTCACACATTTATCTTGACGGTACTAATTTTGAATTTATTCGGAGGAATTTAAAAGAAAATTCACTGTATAACTAGATATACAATTTTAGCAGTATTATTTTCATACTGATTCTGTAAACAATGTTGCATAGATATTCTATTATTCATTAACATATACACACACACACATACACATTAAATTACGCATCCTTTCCGCGACATCTGATGGCGCTGTTAATAGGGGTTAATTATTTTGTATTTATCGCTATCCAATTATTCTTCGTTAAGTACCACTCAGGTTCCCTTCCTTCGAACAGCTTTGCGGAAGTTGGATCGTGCCCGCTGGAACGACGACCGTTCGAAACCGCCCTAACGTATAATTCCCAGTTACCAGGGAAGTATCTTATCTGTCTTCGGTAAGATAGTACCGGAAACTACGTACCCTCGCCCGACAGTAATTCTAGAACGTCGTAGGCACGTAGAACAGCGAGCTGCAAGAGTCCTATCGATCTTAATATCGATCCTTCGACATTTCTTACGATGGCGCGTTAGTATTAGCTGTTCGTACGATTCGCTGACCGATCATTGCAAAATAATAAAATATATTAGTGTACGAGGAAATCAACGATCTTAAATATTTTTCTTCCACAAGCGGAATTTTTGAAATTTTTATATGAGTTATGAATTTCGTGTTTCTTTCATCCTAGTGTCCTCTGACATACATAAAGCATATGTAACTACTTACACATTTTTATCACATAAACCATCATTTGATTATCGCATCTTGAATCTAATCTATATTTCCTTCAAATGTTACGATTGCCAAGTTGTAAGTCTTGTTAAAGTCATACATTTGAATTACATTTCCATAATGCATACTATTAATTATGTAAATGCTATCGATAACCTGACATAGATCTAATTTTACAATTTTTTTTCAGTACAATTATAAAAATATGAGAATAAATAACGATTCCATTTTCAACGGCCTGTTATGCACGACGTACATTTAGCGGGCTCGTGAATTTTGCAGGCATCTTTACGAGAATAAGAGAAAAGATAAAGACTCGCCCTCGGGCGAATTTCAACGTATCGTGATATCGGAACGAAAGGCAGCACGTTCTTGGCCCTGTCGGTGCGTCCATCCATCGGTCCGTGGGTCCCGCCAGGATATTTACGACTGACCGACTCATTGGCGCTGCGAGTTGAGCGAACGGTCGCCACAAATCACGCGAGAAAGCCGGCCTTTCTCTGCTCTGGGAAACGCCTGGCATTTTTCTCTGCCGGGGATAACTTTGACTTATTGGTGACAACGGGGAAGAGAGACGGAATGAGAAAGGCGCGAGCGAGAAGTGAAAGGAGACGGGAAACGTAGTATACCGTCAGCCCAATGGAAAAAAGACGCGTGCGAGAATGAAGAGCGAGATGAGAGGAAGATAGACAGCGGCGGTGAGAAAGAGAGAAGTAAAGGGAGAGCAACGGTGCACGAAGAAGTGTCGAGAGAAACGATCCCTCGGGGGTGGAAGCGAAGCGAGAAAGGTGCAGAGGGGGAGAGAGAGAGAGAGCAAGAGCATCACAGAGGGTAGCGCGCGTCTGAATGTCAGCTGCTGCCAATAAATAATGTCGTACATTGACGTACGGCCGGCAACTAATCATCCATCGTGCGGCCAAATCAGCTGGTGATTTTTCACGCGTCACGGCGCGCGTGTGAATCGTGCCGCGGGATTACGCGCCGCGTGCAATCGCTCTACTTCGAGACCGACGCAAGCTACAATGCGTTTGAAAAAGCATAAGCCGGCTTCCGTCCGACATGTGTGTTGAGCGTTACTTTTATATTGGAAACTTTGATCCGTGCAATTAATTATTCTCTTACAAAACTGCCGCAGTATCTTAGTTCCTAAGTTCCTAAACAAAATGTTAGCGAGATTGTGTTACGAAAGAATATATGTGTGATTTTCATGAGTACAATCTAAAATTAAAATAAATCAAGGTATCTTTAAGTATACGCTCAGTTTGCCCAAATAAAGCACTAGGATTTGTTTCCGCGTCCGTTTCTTCCGCGTTGAGAAAAGTTTCGACGTTGGAACGTAAATTTCTCCCTATTTCAACGCCGCAATGATGTTTGGAGATCGGCCTCGCGATATCGGTCGGCGGACGACTGGTCACGAGACGATACGCGGAGAATCGTTTCTGGGGTTCGGCGATGCTCGCTGGTTGGATGTCGCTGTCGCATAAATCACGGGCGGTATCTTCTGGCGCGGCGGTTCGCTCATCACGCCGAAGTTCTTGTCGCGCCTTAATAACGCTCGGGCGTCTCACCCGCGCCTCTGCTCTCTCTTTCTCTCTCACCGATTCTCCACCACCCTGGTCTTTCCCACCCAACCCCCTCCCCCATCGTCGTCGGAGCATACCTTTCGTCCTTCTCTCGAAACCAACTGCCTCTTCTCCCGCCTGCGAGACGGCACCGACCGCGCGGCACGACTCTACGCTTCGCTACAAATCCTGATTATATTCTGCAAGTGACGTTATACCGTAAGGGTGCGATGGCGTGTTGAAGTCTGGTTTTTGTTTCCCTCCGTGTCGTTCCCTACCACCCGCGCCTTACCCCACCAGCCGCCCGGTCTCCTCTTCGCCCTTCCACGTCAACCGCAACCGACCTTCTCTTAGTCCCTCCGCGATAGTAGCGTTGCTCTTCCAGCGGCGTCTCTCCATCGCCTTCTCCTCTTTCTCCCGGTTTTACGTTCCAGCTTCGACATCCTCATCCTCGTTCCTCTACCTCCCTTCTCTGTACGCCGCGGTGGCAGCAACTACCCTCACGAAACCGGATGGAGGCTCCTCTCATCTTTACCCGGGCGACTGACAGCCTGGACCGCGTAAATCAATTTTCAATTACGGCTCTGGGATACGTATAGGAGGCAGGCGGGCAAGCAAGCAAGGCAAGGCAGGTTGGTRGTCGGTTGGGTAGGTGCCCGTGCAGTCGACCGAGGAAGAGGAAAGTCGACGGACGAAGAGGGAGTCTGCCGCCTCTCTGTATAAAGCACGTACCACGGGGGGGGAGAGAGAGGTAGATGGTACGAAGAAGCAAGGGGTTAGAGAGGGAAGGACGAAGTTAGAAGAGGCGATGGAAAGAAGAGAGCGAGACAAACGAGATAAAGAGAACGAACGAAAGAGCGAGAGAAACAAGATGAGAGAATAAGGGAAAGAGAAAGAGAGAAAATGAGGAAGAAAGGGAGAGAGAAAACCGACGCGGCTCGGTGGGTACGTACGTATTATTATACTTCGCTACAGTCATATTTATAAATCAGCGATATAGCACGACGAGCGGGAGACGTGGAGGGATGGAATTTATAGCTTCGTTCTCTTTCCTCCACTGCCAGTTTCTGCCCCTCTTGACTGGCGACCTACCCCCTTCGCCTCCTTCAACCTCCGCTCATTCTACCCCTTCCGATACCTCCTCCCTTCTTCTCCCCTGTATGCTACTCTCGTCTCCCGTTGTCCCTCTTTCTCCTGCGTTCTCTTACCCTCCTTATTCCGCGACTCCCTCGCTCCCGGTAGCCTCTCTCGGCGGAGAGTGCGCGGGCATACAAACTGCCAAGCCGGTACGTATGAGCTTAGGTCGACATTTTCCCTCCTCTCTTTGGCAATAAATCTGCGAGTCTTTTGAGCCGACGGTCCGGAGAGAGAGAGAGCGAGAGAGAGAGAGAGAGAGAGAGACATGAGAGGAGGTGAAGAACGGGGAAGGTTTTCAGAGCGCGGCTTGCCGCTCTTGGGGTGCCGGAGGTCGCCCTCTTGTTCTCTTCCTTTCTCTCTCTCTCTCTCTCTTGTTCTCTCTTTCGACCCTCATGGACGGGCGCTCTCCCTCTCTCGCGTCACGGGAATGTATATAATTAGCAGCATTGTACTTCCTCGGACAGATTTACGGGTCGTATCGCTACCGCGGCTGCATGCATAAGCGCGTTAAATAAGTATTTATCCGCCCCGTGGGGTACGGCGATGCCCGAGGTATCCGCCTGATGGATTTGCCGCTCGAACGCCCGAAACTGCATTAAACGCGTCCCTACTAACCGCGAGCCGCCCCCTCCCCTCTGCCGCCCACACCCCTTCCTCAGGGTGAAAGAGGAGAGATGCAAAAGTCGAGACACAAGTTTACGTTAATGTCTACCGCCCGTGTGGAACGGGATCGCTGCCGTATATATCGTCGCGGAAATTCGATTTTAAAAACTCAGTTACTCTCGACGTGGATTGCCAAGGACCATTCGTTGCGCTTCTCGGTTAGTCGCCCGCGGAGGGAATACGCCGTCTGCGTATCGAGACAAATACTACGTTACCGTGGGCGAACGACGAATCGCGAAGTGCAGCGGAACATTCCGCGTTACGACGGGAACGTTTACATATTTATAACGCCGAACCGAGTGGCGTTCCGCAACATGCATAAATTATGCAAATACGCCAAATGAACATCCGCGAATAAAGCGCGGCCGAGCAAAATAGAAAAAAAAAGAAGAGACTCGTATCGATCGTCGTAAGGCGATGAAAGCTGAACGGATGGAGAAGGAAGAAAGTGGCGCAGCACGGAGGAAGAGAAAGGCAGTAAAAAAGGAAGAAAAAAGGAAAGGAAAGATTAGGATTTTGATAGCGCAATAGCATACGAAGAGCACTGTCGACGTGTCAGAGGCATAAAAAAATTCTATAACGCCAAAAAAAAGCGCGGGACGAAGATGGACATCCGCCTCTCGGAAGCCGGTCACGTCACTGCCGTCCGGTGACGGTTCGCAGTTTGCAGCATCGGGCATGGTAGCAGTAGCCCCGGCTGCGCTTCCATCGACGTCCGATCGAACCATTTATCACCCGTGAGAGCGAGAACGCGCCGTTGTCGCGCGCGCGTGCAGTCAGCGCGTATAACGCGGTCGGGCCACACACAACGGACGAATGAGCGGGCGCGCGAGAGCGCACTTCCAGTCACTCGGCGAACGGGCCAGTCGTGGATATAATGCACACACGCGTCTGCATGTCCCCGCGGCACACATACACGTATGTATGCCGCCGCCCCACGGCCGGGACTTCCGTCAAGTTTCAAAGGGTTGACGGATGATCGCCACGGGACGGAAAGACGACGAGTCCGGATCCATCATATTTTCTACGTCCCACCGTTGGTCTACCCTTCCACTGTGTGATCAAGCGCGAATTCAGCTACCGCGCGTTACCAGAACGCGCATCGCATCGGGTCTAGGCTTTTCCAGGAACTACCTTTAAACACGTAGGAACGAACTGCTGTTCTCTTTTATCTGCGTGAGAATTCGTTTTATGATAATAAATAATAATATTCACTCGCGTTTATAGTACATATATTTTATAATTAAGAATTAAATGGAAAAGAATGTAATCACCTAATAATTTGGATGATAAAAAATATATTTGAAAGAAAAGATAAATTTTTTCAATTTTAATTTTATCTTTAATCACTCATTATAATTTTATGAATATATACGACACACACAGGCTATGAATTTAATGAAAAAGGAAATAAATTTAAATAATTATTAAAAAGTGTTATGCCATTTAATATTTATTTTATTGCATAATAATGCAGTTAAAATCAATGTAATGACTAACCTGCATTATTACGCAATTAAAATCAACGCAATGAATATATTTGAGCATTTATTTCATCAATAATAGTATTTTTAAAACAGTTCGTTTTACAAGATAAGAATTTATGTTAGACAATTTTATTCAGAAGGTAAAGTTTTTGTAAATTAGAGAATGGTACACAGATCGGATGCAACTATGTAACTTAAATTTACGCGAAATGTTGAATTTGCTAATTAATCTAATTAATTAGGAGGAACGATTGTTCATCGTTATTTAATTAACTAATCAATTCCAGTAGTGCCCTGACTGAATCGGGAAACCATAATGATGCTATAACCAAGCTCGCCAGAGGTAACAATTATTATGTGTTCAATAATAATAGTTACTGTATTATTTTGAAACCGATAATCGACTGGCAAAGGGAGAACAGCTACGAGAGAAACGTCTTTAAAGTGACAAAATAATTATTCGGCAGTAATCCTGATTTATGTGTACGTAACAACACCTGTTACATACCCGCGTGCTTGTCTTTTTCGAAGAACCTGCGAGATAACCGCCTCTTATACTGTATTTTCAAATTACATGCGAGTAGTTTTGGCCGCGAAGTTGGACTCTTGTTAAGATATAAATGCTTTTTCCCGGCCAACGCACGATGTCCTGGAAATGATTTTCCGAATTGGCTGCATTCCAGAATCAGTAAGCCGGCAATAGGCATCCTCTCAGGATCTACTAGTAAATTCGCAGCTCCGCGCCGACAATATATTATACCTTTATCGGCGTGAATTGCAATGATTAATTTTATTTTCGAAGCTCGGGAATTATTAAAATGAGCCTCGATGACGACCGGCCTATATGTCGGAAACGCGGCGGGAGTAAATTAAAGAAAAAGCGTACGTCGCGTACATTCAGGAAATGTACCGCGATGAAAATGCATCGCGCGTTCGCGGCAGATCGGGCTTTATACCGTAGTTTAGTGGCTACCGGAAATGGAACAGTCGATCGTGCCCGTCCGCAACATTCCGTCCGGACAGCGCGTCGACTCCGGATCAATCTCATAATTTTGGCGACAAAGTCGTTCGGGAACGCGAAGGAGATACAAGGAAGCGCGCGACGGCGACGGCGGTGGGACGAGAGAAAGAGCTGATAGGATAGATACATCGCGGGATAACGGCGACTATCGAGGAGAGCATAGCGTATTTCCACTGCCTTCCTCCTTTCCCTCGTCCGGCGGGTTCGGCGAGGAGAGTGGGTTCGGGGTTCCATCGGTTTGTCTCATTTCCGGGATCCAATCTCTCGGCTCGGTGCCGGGCCAACCTGCAGCCATCCACGAACCGCTCGCTCGTACAATCCTATCCCCCGACCCCTTTCCCTTCGATAGCGACCGGGGGTTGCCGGCACGCTGCCACCCAACGGCACTTTAGAACTGCTCCCTAACCCTCTCTCTTTCCCCATGTGTATAGGTATTCTCTCTGCTGGAGATACGTTCTGTCCTTTACCCCAAGCCTAATGTGCGTGCTGGAATCGCACGGGTTGGAAGGGAGAAGGAGAAACGCTGGCGAGATGGTGAATGAGAGAGCGTGAGAGAAGGAGAGAGAGGTGACTTTATCTCGTGGCGCCCAACAAGGCGACTCTCGCGTTTCAGGACGAGCGCCAAGTGTATCGCCGCAAGTTTATGCGAGCCGAACTGCAACGGGTCGAGCTGGATCTGTGCGAAGGACGGAGGATGAGGAGAGGAGAAAGAGAAGTTGCGGGGAAGGAAGAATGAGTGAGTGAGAGAGAGAGAGAGAGACAGAGAGAGAAAGGGAGTGAATCGAGTCGATCCAAGTCGACTGGAGTCGAGTCGAGTCGGGTCGAGTCAGGGCTCCATCCCAGTTGTCGTGCGAGGGAAACTTTGTCCATTTTCATCCCGTGGGGATCCGTCCACCAGCGCTATCTCCGCCGGCGCTGGAGAATTTTGCGCGCGATCGTGACGAAGACAACGACGTCGAAGGATAATTCTGCGTCGTAAAGAACCGCGGCACCGACGCCCGGCGCCGTCGTCGCCGGAAAGCCTTCGAAATAATGAACGCGTCGGCCAAATAGACGAAATGGTCGAGAAGAATCCCGAGAGAGAAAGTATCAAGATATAATAGATTCTTCGAGACCCCGAGATCAAGAGATTATAAAGAGAGATAACTGCGCTGAAAGATGAGGATTGGCTGACGATTACTCGCCAGCGGCTAATGCTAACGCCCGTAAATTCTTGCGCTTCACAATTTTAAACTCATGTACGAAACTCCAATTTAAAATAATTACATATGACGGCTAAATGATTATACAACTCCTAAGATCATGTAAATTAATGAAAGAAGTCTCTAATTGAATTGAATCACAAGATCTGTCAATTTAGTGTACCAAAAGCGCAGCCATTATTTCAATATTTCTTTTAAACTTTTTAGCGATGATATGACATGATAATAATTTACAACAATAAGTCTGCAATAATATCTATGCCAGAATATTTGTTTCCTTTTTTATACAAGTTTTTGAGCTCGTCACAGATACGCAAATGTCAGCAGGCAAGTAGCGGATTCAATGGACCGGCAGCTCCGTTAAAATCGATGAATTACGAGACAACGCATTAGTGCAGTCCGCACGATACTAATCAGCGAAATTTCCGTGCGATAAATAAACGAATGAAAACGCGTAACCAGATACGCGCGCGGTAATGTCGATGCGATGGAAACGCCGACCCTCGTAAATCGACAGATTTTTCAGTAAAAAGGGAAAAACAAATAAATGAACAAAGAACGAAAATCAAAACCTGGAACACACCGGTAACGATTGCGCCGGGATATGTATATGAGACCGGCGGCTTATTGGTGGTTTGGAGGTGAATTTGCTCGTAAATATGTATGTGTAATATTGATTCGACATAGACGCATAAAGATAGACTAAAGTGGATTTGAGCATGGAATCGTAATTTCTGCAAATATTATGTTTGCATACGGTGCTGCCTACATGGGTCCAGCAAAAATCATTTTTTAATCTGCATCGGAATTTTATAATAATTTTACGCACGCATGTCCGATAACTTTTTGCGTGATATTCATTGAACGTTTCGTCATGCTGTCGGGCGAAGAGACTAGATAAGATAGATTTTTTTATTTAAGTTACATACTATCAAAAATATAAAAAGAACAGATTGGATAAAAAATTGAGAGATGATTAAGGATTATATAAAAATAATTTGATATAAATTTGAGAATAATATAAATAATTATATAATTATGTGAAAAAACCGTTATAATGATTCTAATGTTTGTTCCGAAATTTCTTACTTAAAAGATATAATTTGTATAATTGATGACTAAGAAAATGCTGACATGCAATGAAGAAGATGCAATCACGACATAAACATCTTAGACGACCAAAGAGACAAAGATTTATCGCCAGAAATGAGAAGAAGGGATAAGATCCAGCGGGTAAATGAAGAGTCGCAAGGCGTCAGTTTGAAACCCTCTTGCGTTGTTATTTCTGAAACATCAACCGCGGCTGATAGCCAGGATAGGATCCGAGTAATGAAGACGCAAATGTGATCACGGTGGGAGATTTTCGAGGATTGAAGAGACAAGAGAAGTCGGATGCCAGAGAAGGACAGGCGAAAGGATCAAGTGACGAAGAACAGAAGGAGGGGATACGAGCAAGGAGGTCGTCGCACAGCTGGCACGCCAAATGTAATGTAACGAGGCGCTGCCCTTATCTCTTTGCTATTATCTCCGCTCGTTTTCATCGCTCTGGCTATGGCCGGCGCGGCGTCTTCTGACCGGGAGATATACAAAAGTATTATGTAGGCACTTACGGTATCGCACGGCGGGACGGGTGCACAACAATACAAGCTGGAATACGTCCCGTCATCCTACGGCGACGGTGCGAGAACCACTCGTGCGTGACCATGAGCATTGGTTCTCCAATGGGATCGGGTCGCACGATTGTCCGTCTCTTCTCTGTCTCTTCCGTGTCTCCCGTGTGTTTCGTGACTTCGCTCTGACGCAGAGAGCCCAGGCTTGGATCTCGGTACGGATATATGACGAATGCGAAAAGAACTTATTGTCCCGTCGACCGTTCAGCCCCGACGTTGTCCGTCGCGCAGGCCACGCGAGCACGTCAGGGAAGATGCACGTCATTTCCGGGAGCGACACGAACCACCGCGACATGCCGTGGCAGGTCTTCTGCGACTCGCGGTACCTTTTACATGATGAGCGTATACGAATAGTTTGCAATAGGAAATTCTAAGTATTTGTTGCGGTTAAATCTAATCGATTGGAGAAAACACGAGGAGGAAATAATGACTTCGCGGAACCAATTATGGTTCCACTCCGTGAGTTATTTTTTACGCGTGTTTATTATTGTATTTTCTACTCTAATTATAACTATTCCTGGTCATCAATTATAAATTATATGTTTAGAGAAAGAAATTTCGAACTACAATCATTATAACAATTCTTTAAATGATTATAAAATCTGTTCTTAATTATTTTTAATTTAAATTTTTTACATTAATTATTTAAATTTTTTATCCAATCTATTCTTTATCTTTTTTCTTTTTATATCTTTAGCTTGATACACGCAACTAAATACTTCTCTTATCTAATTATACAATTATACAATTAGTACAATCGTACATAAATTTTATTTTACTTATGTCCGATAAAGTTTCATAAATTTTGGAATAATATTCCTTCTTGCAGATTAACATTTGCAGATCAATTCTTTTAGAATAATATTTTTAACATGTATGCGAATAGTTACATTTGTAAATATATTTCTGTAGCTATAAGAAGGAAGGAGGGAGATTTTATTAAAAGTACTTATAAAAGCAACAAAAAAATTATTACTATTTATATCATCATGAAGAGCGATATTCATATTATAATTTACTATAGCAAAGTTAACGTACATACGAGCGGCGAACAAAATATCACATTTATGATAATGTTAATTACATTTATGATAATGTCTTAACGATTAATCATTCAAAGTTATTTCGGGTATCATTGACCTCGAGTCATCGTTTGCGAGAAAAGAACCTATTTGCCAGTCCTGCAACGTTATTGCTATCAAACGACGTTACCTATGGTCCTTCGATTGTTCTCCGAAATGAAATGTATTGATTACCCGTGCTCAATGAGCAGCAGGCTCTTCTATCAGCCAACGCATCTGCCTCACTTGATTCCTTTCTTCGTTCGATGACGACGATGACTTGTCATCTTCTGACAGAAAAAAGTAGGAGTGAAGGGAGGAGAGAGGTGATATCCTCGTCTCGAATGGCCCGTCCGCCCTTGATGTCGCCGCGATGAACGGAACGATCGACGGGGAATAATCATGCACCGATGATCTTGAATGCCTCCGATGACAATGAGGCGTCGACCCGACTCGATCACAACTCGTTTATGTCCGCATTATCGATTTCAGAAAGGTCGACAAAAGATTCTTAATTATGATACCGTAGATACGCGTCGTAAACATCACACTATCGTTGCGCCACAATCTTCTCGCGGTAATTGCGAGAATGGACGAGTTATGGAAAATAAAGCGAGAGGCATTTTGAGGGCCTTCTCTCTTCTATTTTTATCAAGTTTTATAGCTGCTATAATGAATACACACATTGTCAAAAATAAATTAAAAATATTTCTCTGTAAGATTCTTCTTTACGTTAGGAAATGAAAATTAAAAAAATTAAAAAAAGAGTTTTCTCTTGAGACATAATTTTAAAATGCACGAAACCCATAATTAATATAAAATTGTAAAAAAAGAATTTATAGCTACGCGTGTGTCAGAATTTTATATGGACGAATAGGTGGGCGAGCGAAAAAGAGTTAATTCGTCAGCCACTTCGTATTTTAGCGGAATGCGGCAACTGGATCGAATAGACGAATCGCGGGGCTATTAGAGCGTCTGCCGTGAGGACGGGCTGAGGGATTGCTTCGACAGAGCGATTACAGTGGTCGACGTGTTCGAATGGAAAAAAGGGGGAGAAAGAAAGAAAAAAATCAGCGATACCAAACAACGGGTCGAGTCTACGTAGAGAGGCTGCCGGTGGGGTCGCGTTTTTCCGGGGTGAACTAATAGACTCCCGCCCGCTCGCTGAACTCCGCGTTCACCCTCTCTCACCCACTCTTCCTCTTCCTCTCTCTCTTTCTCTCTCTCTCTTCTTCTCACTTTTCCTACCTCCCTTGCTCTCACGCTCTCAAATAAAAGTTTGCCGTGACCCACCACCACGACACCTGTTGAACCGTTGGCCAGAGCTGGTTTTCCGGCCAAAAAAATCGGCAATTAGCGTATGAAGCCTGTCCATCAAGGCCGGCTGAAAAAGAGTTACGACGACAAAGGGAGAAAGAGGGAGGAAGCGGCGAACGCGAGAGCGAGAAAGGAAGGAGCGTCGGAAGGACGAAGCGCGAGACTGAAAGCCGTTCATCGAGATCCGATCGCTCGTTCATACTGACGTATGTCCCATAAGTCAAAAAAATATTTGACGGCGAAGTAGACCATACGTATAAATTTGCTTCGTGTGATATTTACGTGTTATCCGTTTATGCGTGAATGAAGAATGATATTACGAGCTTGATAATTCATTGCGATCCAATGTAATCCTTAACGATACGCTGCTCGAAATACTTTGACATCGAGGGAAAATGGGACAATAACTGAACTAAAAAGCGAACACCTGGATACGGAATAAATAAAATGTAAAACTGACCAAAAATAAACCGCTAGAAAGAGATAAAACAATCGAGCGAACTACCGAGAGTAATACAAGTACGATAAACGTCACAAAAAGGATTGTCGCGAATTGTATAGGCAAAATAAAAATATCTTCGGCTTGTAAGGGTTAAGGTTTATAAATCGTGATTAAACAGGAAGCGCATTCGAGAGAGATAACAGCCGGCAGTTTGCGAAACTGCAACGACGCGGTATATTCGACGAGCAGTAAATTCGCGAGCGTCCGCAATTTGGTGCGATCTATAGACACCGCTATCTGCATAAGGGACACTGCAGTCTGATTATGCATTCGGTCGGCGCGTAAGAGCGAGTGGAAGGGAAGAGCCGACGGTGATTGACGGTTGACAGGATTGACTGACGGGCAGACGCGACCCAAAGGGTTGACGAATGGCTCTCGGTGGCTAAGCGAGCTTTCTAGCCGCAACTCGGTCCAGCGGTCCGCAGGAAATGCATCACGATTCGCGTCAGGTGCACGTCGATCTCCCATTGTACACACCGGCCGTGTCGTTATCTGTTTATCGCAAGTGTCCACGCTGGATCACGCAATTCCCAACCATTTCGCGTTTACCCGCAACGCGCAGATACAGAAGCGCGCGATACTTGTTTCGTGTTTATTTTACTGACCAATTGCGTGGTGACCAAAACAACGGCATGTAGAACACGATAAAACGATCTATCGAACGAGATCATCTATCTTGAAAAATATTTGAAAAATACCTGAACGTTATGCGCGTGCGATGTAGACATTTTTTTTATTTGATCTCTATAAGATTCTTAATTTCTTAAATAAAAATAATTCATAGTGATATAATTAATTCATAAATTCGTGAGATATAATTAATTTATAAATCATTCAAAATAATATCGTAGAATTTTAGACACAGAATTTAAAATGTTTTGAAAGATACAATTTCTTTTTCTAGTTATCAGCCAAAAAATGGAAAATAAAATCGATAAGTGAAGATGATATTCTTCAAAGTTTTTCGATGGCAATAGGTTTTTTATAACGATACCGTTTCTACTTTACGAATGATATTTGAGACGATTATACGTGCTGGAATTACAAGTAGTATCGATCTTTCGGTCGAATGGTCTTCGACGTACGAATATCTATTCGCCGAGCAACGTGAGAGAACCAATCGTCGTACGTTCGCAGCCTCGACGGCGATTCGCCAAGAACGGAGGTCGAAATGGAAATTTACGAGGCAGATTCCAGGATAAATGCTGCAGCGTACCGAACAGCTTTTAGGGCAATGGGTCGTGCGTTCTTTCGGAGTTGGGAATCGGTCGTGCCCGCATTTTACGATTAACGTAGTGTTCTTTCGACTCCTTCGATGCGTTCCTTTCGCGAACTCTATGGTAGTCAGACTGCTGCTGCTACATACCGCGCAAAATAAGTACATATGTATCCTTCGTTTTTTCGCCGCCACAATTTCAGGACACCACTGCGCAAAGATCAAATGTCGTGCGTGATCGATGGAATGAGCTGTTTAGCAGACTGCCATATTATTTCGTCATGTTGGAGAACAGAAGCTTCCGTATTTCATTCCCGATCGCGTCGTAACTTTGCTTGTTTTCCAGTTAAACCATCGACACTATTACACACAGTAAGATAAATGCTCGATCTAAATCAGTAACCGAAATGCGGGAGCATGTATCATATTTAATACGCGAGAAAATATGCGGTAAATATTCCATTGGACAAATTTTGCATTTTGGTAAAAATCTTACACTGTAAAATCGATATTGGAGATTATATAAAATTTTGTTGCACACATTTACATAATTTCACATTTGCTCGATATATATTTATATTCAAGATATATCGCATCATAATGCAATAATTCCTAATATAAAAATTAATTGAAAAACTAGAGCCAAGCAACAATTAAGTGACATAAATGATATTCTTTATTGCAATAAAAAACTATGTCTTAGATTTTATGTTGCGTTTTGAACTTTTTTTTTTAAGATGTTAAATTGATAAAAAATATTTTTGCAAACGTGAAATTTGAATGTAGTTTTACATTTCGGAGTGTCACACTCGCCTGGCATTTGATTCGCATTCTTCAATCGTCGTCATGCGGTTTCTCACGCGTTGTAAGCCTTTTCGAAGAATCATAAGGCGCCGCAATACCTCGCAAAGGTCCTCGTCCTAAGAAACAGCGCGTTCACGTCCCGCGTACGTGTTTACCCGTGCGTGTGCACAACGAGCGACAACGAAGGATCCATCTACCCCTTCCGCGACCCTTCCGTATTTCCCAACTACCCCCAGAACCTGCGGCGCGCCGGTCGGCGAGGGGCGCGGCGGGACCGCACGGGGCGGTATGTTTATTGCTCGAAGCTATCTCTTCTGGCGAGGGTGGCTGCCGCGTCACACGGGGTCATTTTCATAATTCGGCCGTTCGTATTCTCCGCGACCGCGCGGCCCGAATCGAACAACAGCGCGCGGCGGAGACCGCGAGAACGCTTCTCAAAGTCTTTCTCTCTCTCTTTCCCTTGCTCTCTCTCTCTCTCTCTCTCTCTCTTTCTCAGCGTCAGTCTTCCTCTTAGTCCTCCCTTCTTCTACAATCACCTCCTTACCCTTCGCCCTCCCCCCCCTCTCTCTCTCTCTCTCTGGTTGACTGCTTATTCGTCCCTCCGCCTCTCTCTCTACTCACGAGCTTCCCTGTCGTTATCTAGTGCCGTCTTGATGCAACACCTTTCTTCTTCTTCTTAGCTCTTTGTCCTTTTCCCTGCGCGTTTCCACTGTCCGCTTCTCCTATCTTCTGCCTGAATTCTTTCGCTCTCTCGTATCACTGCAATTGTCCTCGGTTTCTCTGCGTAGCGGTTATAACACTGTCTCAGTATATGGCTCCGTATTGATGCGACACCTTTCTTTCGTTCTTTCCTCTTTCTAAACTCGTGAATCTTCATGCTTTCTCATTTCTCTCTTCTCTCTTTTCTGTTCATACTTTGACATTGCGGTCGCAAGCTTGACTTGTCGATATATAATCGGGTTTGCGACGCGGACATCTCTCTGTTTCCTTCCGATTCGTTTGCGCGACTCGGGAGGCAAAGGAACGAAGAAGTAGGAGAGATGAGGACTGACTCTCAGCATGGCGTCAGTGTCTCCGCTGATCTATTGCCCCCTGTATACTGGATCGATGCGGACCAATCAACCGCTACCAGTCGACCATGTCGTCCCCGATGACCGGAAAAAGAAACGCCTCTTCAGTTCCTCGAGCACGGGAGTTTTGTCTTCGAGCCCTCAGATATTCGACGCTTTCGGACGCGACTTGTTTCACGTTTTACGACTGAAGTTGGATGATTTACGCCACCGTCTATATTTTGATCTGATTCTTTTTCTTTATTTCTCCCACTTTCGTCGATACGTGAGATAACAGGAAAGGATTAAACGGCATGCAATAAGTTCGAAGTTTTCGAGGACGTAGATGTTAGAAATATCTGCTGTACTTAGGAAGTTTCTTTGTTTTCGTCGACGGAAAACCTGTTTGGAATTCGATACAGCAGCCGAATACTTTATGTCTTTCGAGCGATGCCTTTAACCCACGGTGTATCACGTCATGAATTTCCTCTCGTGAAAGGACTTCACAAAATTCCGAGGACTTCGTTTAATCGATTGTTTGTTACCTTGCCGAGTAATCGGAATATTTATAATTCTATTATGAGAGATGTAATCGATATAAAAGAATATCGTTTCTGGAATATCAAACAATCCTTAATTTCAATTTTTCCAATAAAGCAAATTTAGACATGCATATTCTTTTAGGCTCTGTTTGTTCTCTATGCAGTGTTTTAATCTCATCGTATAAGATCGGCTAGATAATTCAGGACTACTATGCATTTCAGAATGAAGATAATAACATAAGTAATGGAGATTGTTCCAAAACTAATTGAGATATGCACTTTAGTGCATTGTCGCGATCAAAGTCCTTATAAGGATCGCGAATGAGAAATGCGACCCTTACTTAAATTGCCAACTGCTTTTGTTCCTGCGTATGCACGATGACGCAATTAATGCAACAAAGATTTCCTTTTTTTAGCGTGCGTTCAATAGCGAAGATATAATATGTAGATTTAATACGTCACGATCGATAATATTATGAACGGTCTAAGTGAGCAGCCGTGAAAAGAGTGGCGCGTGGTCGGCATTGCTTATCGCCAAGTCGATAAACAATCTTGTCGTGGTAATCCCGAGGTTTTTTCTCACCTGCAACGCTTCTGAGTCATACGCATGGCGAGATTATCCGTTCGCACCCTCTCTATATGACGTACCGATGGTACTTAGCAGGTGCGACGTGAGATACGACGTTGTCGTAAGTAATGACTGGACTCGCGCTGAAGAGAAGTTAACGGTCGTGCGAGTCCAACCGGCCGACCTTCGTTGACGATCTCTCTGAAGACGCCAGGATGCTCCCGCAGAGAGAAATCTTGCGTAGAGACATTCTGATAGGAAAATACAAATCAATTTGTTATATGCGTCGAAGCGTTCTGTAAATTATGTAACGCAATTTTAACATAGTCCTCAATAATCCGTTAATTTTCTCATATATCGCATTTATATTTGCGCGTATATACGCAAACGTTGTTTTCATTTAATACTCTACAATTGGTTTATGTTAAATATATTATGAAGAGATTGTATTAAATCGAATTTTAACAGAAAAATAGTCAATTGTTTTAACTCGACTTGTCTATTTATTTCAGAGAAACACTCTGTATTCTCTGCGGTTTTTAATATTATTATTAGGAACAACATCCGATACAAATGACGCAGACGTCTAAAGTTACAAGAATTCGTGACTTAAAAGAGAAGGAGAGAATGAAAGAAGGATAAATAGAGATAGAACGAGAAGAGAACGTGAAAGACCCTAGCGCTATATTAACCCTAATGGCTCGCGTGGATATAAAGCACATCCCGCGCATACACTAACTCGTTATTATTGCCGCATAAATAACGCGATAATCCTGCCGTGGCGATGGAAGTACGAGGGTTCGGCTGAAGCTGCCACGGAAGCTGCCTTCGTAGCAACCCCCTGTCAGCGAACCAGCCAGTAGGAACGAAGGATTTTGCAGAATGATACTCGACTCTCTCTCGGAAAGGCTGACTAGCTTAACGAACTTCGGTATTACGCGCTATGATCTTCACCTGTATATCTATCTACGCGCGTATATGCGAGCTATATGCATTAAACGCACTTTCAACACGATTCTCTCTTGTAATGATAAAATGCAATAATCGTCATATTATCATCTTTGTTGATCATAAACGATTTTTCCTTAGCGAAAATTCGTAATTTATTAAGTTGTTTGCAGTATCAGATAATTCGATCATTTGGTAAATTTTACATTAAAGTGTCTTTTAACGTCTAGAATACTTTTCTTTCTCAAAGATATGACGTGTACACGAGAGTAATTGATAATCGATGCACATTGTTACCGAAAGTTCGAAAGACTCAAAGTTATTAATATAAAGAGTTGAAAACGTTCAGAGTGTTTTCGTCCGTTAGAATAATTACGGCGACGAAATTCGCAATTGCATAGCACATCAGGGAGAAAGTCGGGCAACGCTTTAAGCTTTCGCGGCATTTTCTTGATATCGCCACAATAAAAGGCAAGTCGGACGTTGGAGCAAAGACAGCAAGCAAATGGGAAGAAAGCAGGTAAGGAGAAGGAAGAAAACGAGACGCGAAAAGAGAAAGAGAAAGAGAGAGCGAGGGAGAGAGAGACACTTCGTCGAGGGATGCTGGAGGGTTTGTTGGAGGCTCTGCCTTAGCTGGCAGGGCGTGCGTCAATAAGCGTCCATCAGCCGTAATGGCAGTGAGCGCCACCTCGGATGCATTTAGATGGCTGTTTAGCCCCGGTTGTCTCGGTGTGGCCTGAAATCTCCTCCCCCGCAACCCCTCGTCGCTGCCAGTCGAGTCTCGACTGTTGTACAGCCCCGTAAGATCCAACGCCGTCGCCACTACTCCGTCTCCATCTTTTGTAGCCGGAGCTACCGAGCGCACCCGAGTAATTAGACAGTCCGGTACCATTTCACCGGTCCTTTTAATTAATTTGTATAAATTCTCGAGTAGTGACACTATTCTGCACCCTGACCTACCTGCGTTTTTACGGCGAGAACTTCGTTTTTGATGCCGATCGATGAAACCTCGGATTTCGCTTTGGATTCGCAGAGATGAAGAAGAGGCTGTCACAATTTCTTTTTTTGACAACGATAAGAAGCAAATGATGATGTTTAGATATGTGACTACGCTCTCTAATTCGAAATTAGTAAGAAATTTTGTTCGTCAATATGACAATAAAGTAATTTTAAACAACATGTCTAATATGAATCTGATCGTTTTTTAAGATCGCAAACAATTTGGATAGAAAAAAATGATTCATACACACTCTTAAAATTCGGAATTTAAAATCAAAACTCATGCGAGTTAAAGTTTATAGCACAGTTCATAGCGTCTGAATTTGTATGCCATTTGCGCGCTTATTTGGCACCTCCCCGACTTTTTTCAGTTCTATTTACAACCCGCAGTTTTATGCCGAACAGCGATCATTCCATCCGCCTCCGTAATCTAGCATCGTTCCAAGTACGACAAATACGACAAATACGACAATCCACGCCTGCCTGCCTGCCACAGAAAACGAACTCAGTCCGCTATCTGGTCCTTGTATACACCAGCGTGTTTTGAATGGTTCTCTTTTTCGTTCATATGTCAACGTGCTGTATATCGTCGAATTCGATGGAACGTCCAGACCGCCGCAATCGTCTTCCCTGCCTACACGCGCAATCAGAATGGTCGTAAAGTAGATATCGCGAAACGCCGAAAAACCGACACGAAAGCGAGAATTCGGCCCCGCCGCCTGCCCGACCCGATGTATGCTTTTGCACACGCGGTATATGCAAAAAAAAGCCAGTCGAGAGGGCTGCAGGATCGCCGAGCTCGGACTCGAGGATTAAGGACATTATTAACGGGCGTACCATGGACCGACATACTTACGTCCGTTCGGAATGCCCCGCGATAAATACAGTGGTGGCTGCCGAGCGACGGGCGAGGGGGTACGGGGAGGAAGAGGGTTGGCGTTTAAATAAAATCAGCATTTTATGTTACGAGGCCGTTCTTCGATCGAGGCGGAGCATGCCCGCGTACACGTTACGCTAGCCGCAACAACGACCGTCTGTCTGTCCAGCCGCAACGACGCGCTTAATGGTAATGATAGTCTGAACTTAATGGTATTTACATTTACTAGACGGCCGATTTGGAGAGTAGATGAAAACACAGCAATTATAAATCACGTCGAACAGAAGAGGCAGTCACGAATCGTGAGGAAGGAATGAGAACCGGCGACGAGTGAGAGACGTCGTCATTCTCATTTTTTCTTTTATCTCACTCACGTCCCTCTTCTCTCCCTGGCTCTGCCATGATGAGGAGGAAGGAGAATTCATGCGATAAGGGCCCGGGCTAATGAATGCTGACGCGTTGCACCGATCCTGCAGTCACCAAAAAGAAGTTTGCTGGCCTCATGGCGTTGAAGGCTACGTGTATCGCGCCGAGGTTCGGTCCTGTGTAACTCGAAGTAAATGTGGGTCGTAATGTATGTCGTTGACGGGGCCGCCCTGTTGAACGGCTGCGCCGACACTAAACAATCTGATGGACCGCGATATCATGCCACCGACGCGTCATCAGGATCTACCGCGAGCCCGGCGAAAATTGCTCCCTTAGGAGACAGAGTCATGTAGATTAGCGCGTGTCTGATATTTTTAAACCTGTTGACGGTTCGCGATTCAATAGAAAGTTAATGAATAAAATATATAATTTCCTAGGTTTAACGTTGAATAAACTAAAATAACGTCGAGAGACGAGATAATGTCAAAGAAATCGAAAGCTTTTTCAGCTAATTCAGCTAATTCAGAATTATCGCAACCGTTGATAGAACATTTATAAAACGATCGTGGGAAAAGGCAAGGACAGTTCTTTATCAAAGGACACACATTTTTCTAGTTTCCTCCGCGCATCGGGCCTTCCCATCGTCGGAAGGAGACGCGGTAAAATTTTCATCCTCCAACCTCAATATCGATACTTGAAATATACAGGCGTGTGTAGTCGACCACGCCATAGCTACGAAATATTAGACAAGAGGTCCGCGGCTTGGGAAGGTATCGGATGGGCAGTGCCCGGGCTGGATACAACAAAGTTGTGGCTGCAGCGATGATTTAGTCCCGGCCTTAATGGAGCTATAAATACTAGCTTTTCGATAGCGGAGGATGAGAATACCGGGTCTCGTCCTGTACGATACTCGGCAGGACCGTAGGTCTGGATTTTGCGTCGCGGTTACTTCGCAGATTAGGAAGTAGCCCAACGGCGACCTCGAAATTCGCGAACGATTATCTATTTCGTGAGGAACTTCGTATACGCGTTGTACTTGTTATTTGGCGAATAACCTATGATCGGTATACAAAAGCTAATGTTACCGCTGTATCTTCGCTTTCGTCAAATTATGAGATCGCAGATTTTAATCCGTATAATGTTTCAAGTATATACCAGCGGCACTGTTAAATTGCTCTAATATTCAAGTAGAAACTTTAAATTTTTCGATCATCTTCTGTATATCTTTTTCGTAATTAATTAAATTTAACTGTATTATTTAAAATGCAAAACGTTCTAATTCTAGTAATTTTAATAACTTTAAAATAAAACTGATCTGACAATAACATTGTATGTTTCGAAAAGTAGATCAGTCGTGATTCAATAGGACATTTTTTATCGTAAATGGCGTTCGCATTTGAAAAGATCTTGCAAGCGAAGCTTGGCTGCCTCGTCAAGCGCAAACATTTTGCACTTATCTCAGCAGCCGTAAATATTGCTCATAGAATATTACGGGGCCATAGATCTCACCTTGTGTCATCCTCACCCTTACGCGGTGGCGGTATTCGAGCCTTTATCGAATAAACGACCTGCATAATCACCATCCCTTCTTTCTCGCAATCGCTCTTCTTCTCATCGATCTCCTTCCCGCGCTCTCCTCTTCATTTATTCGCAATATCGCGCGCACGCAGACTCCCGATGGAAATCCGAATATTAATTTTCTATCGTTACAGATCTAAAGTCTCATAAAATCTCCAAGCTACTGTCTACGCCTGCTAAATGTGTTTTATTGTACGAGAAATGTGAAAAATATTCCCTCTCGGTTTTCGTCTTTAAGCTATAAAAAACTACAACTTACAGCATCAAAGTTACATACCTAATACAACTTTTGGGATCTTTGTAATTAAAGGCATTATAATACCGACTAATTTCCAACTTGTCAAACGTTTTTTAGTTTTTAGATACAAGATGAATTTTTTACAGTGAAGAAAGAACAGAGGAAACAAGTGAGATAGGGAATGATAAGTGCGCGTACACAGAGAGGAGTAATTAATGGAAAGATTAAAAAGTCGAGGAAGCTGAGTACCGGAGTCATCGAGTACACGACGCCCAGAGTCGTACCCCGCGCGTAGCGACGGTATGCGTACGTATGTGTATATATGTGTGCGTCTACAGGAGAGTAAAGGCGAGGAAAGATGCTGCACGGTAATTAATGGCAGAGCGAGTTTGTCACAAATCACGTGGCTCGTCCTATAACTCACCGAGCTGACGTACATTTAAATAAAGCCCGATAGACCGAGACTGTCTTCGTGATATCGTGATACCGTGCGTCTATTTCTACATCAAAAACGACACATTTGATGAACAGCGGAATTCGACCTTACATCAAGTTTATATAACTCTTGCGTAAGCTTTTGACGCTGTTACAAGTAAAAAATAATTACGTCATCTCGTAAATATGAAAACAATTATTATCTTGTAAGCATTTTACATTTTCTCTTTCAAAATGTTTTTTCGTGATAACCATACTGTAAAATAAAATCGTCACGCATTCATGTTTGAATATTTAAGTTTGATATAAAGATACTTCTTAAAAAGATCTTTCGTTTTTGTTAATTTCTTAATCCATTTTATATATCTATATCGGGATAAGCTAATCTTGTCAAATAGTATTGCGAACGGCTTCGAGTTCTTTTAAGTTTTAAGTTTATCTGCCTTTAGTACATCGCTATGTAGAACCGCACTGGGAATAAAAGAGCTTTAATATACGTAAAAGAGCGGAGTTCTGCCCACAGACGGTTAACGACAAAATTCCTCATCGACAGTTCAGCGATTCCGAAGTCGGCGGTAAATAATCGCCGTCCATATGAGCGCGTAACATGCCGATATCCGCCTCGAGGCTGGTCCGTGAATTTACAATAATGGAAATTACACGGTCGAGTACTTTGCATAAATTTCTCGCGAGACTGCAGGGTTACTTTTGACAATGTAAGATATTGGCCGCGATAAGTACGACTTATCCGTGATTGCAGCGTACTGTGAAGCAACGCGACATGAAACGTCCCTGATTACGAACTAAGGACCACCGAGACACTTCATATTTTAGAACCGCGAGGATGTTCGCGCGCTGTTTAGATACGGGATTCGCCCATCTCGCGGCGAGAGATAGCGCGTGCATTGATATTGAATATATTTCGTGGGTTAGATACCACTACGGTATTAGTGTTTATTGCTACCGGTATCCCTTGGAACCTGTTCAGCCCTTTTACCGCGCGGATCGTAAATTAACTATTCCCGAAGTAGAAAGAACGACGAGGATCCTGAACGACGGTAATGGTTTTCGAAGCGATCGATTAAAACGATGTGTTTATGGCGAGAGAGATTCCTGTACGCGTATCACGAATGACGATGATTCCTGTGAAAGTGGTATTCGATATGCGGTACTCGATAATCCCCTGGGAAAATATTCAAAAGATTGTTATTTGTCATCTCAAACAATGACGTAACACTAAATGTACGAATATATAGCTTCAAAGAGCTGCAATATTAGAGGAATTTAACTCATTACACATAAATGAAACCTGGCGGCGCGATCCGGTTTGAAGCGTATGACGAATTGAGTTACCGTACGAGAGAAAAAAAAGAATGCAGCGCAAAGGCAACGGTAGGCACTCGCGACTGCTCTCAGCTACTTGTCGCTTGTACCATTGTAGCCGGACTGTGCATAATACAGCCATACCATTGCGATAAATTGACTAGGTACGAAAGTGATTGTAATAGAACTTACAGGAAACAGCTGTTACAATGCACATCGTTAAGTCGTTTTACGATCGCTGCGAGTTAAATAGTTTGTTATTCTTAGACTACAAGGCGGAGTAATAAACAACAGTGATAATTGTGATAAAATCTACTTTATCGCTCGCATTAAAGGTACACGATAATACCGCGATTACAACTTACACACACGCGGTTATCTTTGATCTGGGACTGAATCATTTAAGACAGCCAGGATGTGGACCTACGATGCAACGAGCTTAAGCTATAGAACAAATTTTCGAGCGGCCGGCAATGACACGCGTTTCAGATTTATTGCCGAACTGATTAAATTTCTTTGAGTCTATAGATTTCGTTATAAAAAAAATCTTCATTCGTTTATTTTCTGTATCGAAAACGTGAGCAATTTTAATTTTACGTTAATATTATGTCAAAAAGTTATAAAATTAATAACATTAAAATTATTAACATTATTTAATACAAATATTAATCTGTGAATTTGGACTTAAATTATTACAATGTAATCATCGTCAATGTTATGAGAAGCCCGTGATAAGTTTGAGTTACTCCAAGTCTTCGTGCTTGATAAGGCATTTGCGAGCACATATTTTCGGCGTCAGACATGATAACCCCTATAGACAATAGAAGGATATGTCTAGAGTGAGAGATAGATAGAAAGAGAGAGAAGGATGCTTCGTAGGCGGGTGGACGCCCAGATAACGCGGTACCGCCCGACATACATCCATCTCACGCAGCCTGTAATTATCCACGTCCAGGTGAAATAATGTACGAGTATGAGAAAGAGAGAGGGAGAGAGAGTAGGCACTATACGTACGTGCGAGAATTGCGCCACAGCCACAAAGTCTTATACCTCAAGTGGAGGCACGACGAGGTGAAGGCGCTCGCTATGATCCTCCCTACACGGTGGAGAATCACATAAATCCAGAGGCGATAGCCTTCCCCTACTTCGATTTCTTCCTATTATCCTTGCCATGGAAACACTCCACTGTAACCATTGGCTCGTGCTCTTTCCTTGTTTTGAAGTTAGAATTCAGCCTCAGTTTCTTGGCAATTTTAGCGTACTTCGAAGAATTTTACACGATTCATTTAATTACACAAAAAAAATTAATCATTACATCTCTTTCAAATACATGAGAAAATAATCAAGACATTTACATAATAAAAAACATTTTATATTTGTGTTAAAAACGATTTTTGTTTGAAAAATTTTGTATTAAATTTTTAACATACCCAAGTAATAACATAATGTGTGTGTGTGTGTGTGTGTGTGTGTGTGTGCGCGCGCGCGTGTGCGTATGCGTGCGCGCGCGCGCGCGCGAGAAAGAGAGAGTGAGAGAGAGTCGAGATTCTAAATTATTTCTCATAAAAATAAAGTTAATACACAATTAAAAATCAATAAAAAAAACATTTGATGTTTTAGCTACAGAATGACGGTTTTATAGAGACAAATACTAAGATAAGTATTTTGAGAAAATTACATTAAAACACGACCTAGAAAAGCTTATCGATTTGTAATTTCCATGCATTAATCAAATACATATTATAAATATTTCAAAAATAATCCAAAACGATAAATAAAAACTAACTTTAAATTTAGTTTGAAGTTATTCTGAGATCCTAAAAAAATCAATTATGTTATATTAAAATTGTATTAAAACAGTATGCATCATAGTAATCAATACTCTCTGACGTCACGGCAATTTGCATCCATTCGATCACTCCAGTCATCTCATTGAGGATGCATTCGTTGTATCACAGCGTGCAAAGCTGCAAAGCTGCGGTAATTCCAACAATTACGGATTTTCCTGATGATTGTCATCGTTAATTTCCTAACGATAGAGAACAACGCGTCATTATCGTTTTATCGGATATGCCAGCATCGTGACGAGCGCGATACGCAGGACTAACGGCGATGTCGTCGGTCTTTAAAAATCGCGGGGGATCCAAGGGATCCCGTATCCTCTCGGGGCGGACGGGTGGAAGGCGAACACTCGGACGACCTCGATCAACGATCAATCGTGAAACGGGCGCGATTATTTCATGTCAGTTTAATTAGCACACGGCGCCGGTACGCCCGATAAAACTCAACGGAGAGAAGCAGCTAGGCGCACTTATCTCACGGGAATCTGATTTATAGCGAGTGACCATCGTGCGCACACGCGAACGCGCCGCGCGTATACGCGCGTGCCTCTACGTGAATGTAACAACGAAGCGAGTGTCAACCTGATTGTGCGCGTAGAGCGGGGAAGAGTGTCTTCGGCATATTACGAGCAGTAGAGAACGAGAAAGACTCAGTCAAAGACTGAAGGGAGTAAAAGAGACAGTATCCCAATTGTGGGATATCATCACTGATCGAAGGGAGGTGTCGGAGGATCGGGGGGGAAACAGGTGAAGCCCTCGGTCGCTGACCTGTCACCTCGTCTGCGTCACCTTTGCCAAGACTCATTCTCGAACGTATTCCACGTTCGCTCGCGTTCGGCCGACAAAGCAGTCGCTACAGTTCGAACGTCATGAGTTCGCGGGTTGGATAATAAGAGGACGATCGACAAAGGAAGGCAAACACTCGCAAGGCTCGCGGCGATCGAGGCCATTCGTGAGCGAGCGAAGCTCTCGTTGAAAGAATGATCACGACGACGTTCGTACGCGAATAAAGAGCCTTTCAGAAATAAGTAATCTTGATCGTCAGTCTATCATTTATCAATGCGACGTCTCGCGGTTGTATCGTAACAATGGCCGTAACTTGCCTCGCGATTACGTTTCTAAACTAAATTGTTATAGTGTCACGAGGCTCGAGAGAAGATCTTGCAATAGTGTCTGGTTGTTACTGTTCATAATAAACTTGACAACAGAAATGAGCACGTTATTTGAAATGATTTAAATAGCGATATAAATAAATCATAATAATACTTATATTATAAACTCAAAAAATTGTTCTATTAAATGCTATTTAAAAAACATATGTATATATAGAAATGTCTTATATATATTTGACATTTCCTATAATTCCATTTAATCCTAAAATATGAGAATTAAAATTTTGTAGTTTGCAGATATCATAACATGAAATACCATTTCAAGATAATTATTTTACTAATATTATTTTATTTTAATGATAATTATCTGCTTATCACCATGTGACGTAGACTGAACACAAATCTGTAATCGTGAAACTTCGTATTCTCATCCTATCATCTTCCTGCTCACGCCATCTCTTAGGCTGCTTGTAAACTAAAAGGGATCCTTCGCGATATAAAGAGATGTAATATAAGGAGAGAAATATATATCTGTGTATGCTCGCGATATGATTTCTTCGATTAACTGTCACTGAGATCCGAAGGACGCGCAGTGTTACATACTGAACATAGCACGTTTTTATTCTTTTAAAATTGTTACAAACAACTTTTTCTACAAACAGTACTTAAATTATCCAAATAAACCTAGATGTGATCTGTTTAGATGCTCCAATGACTCATTTACCATTCCTTATTCAAGATCGTAACTAAAATTCTGATTCACTATCAGTCGTTAATTTTATTCAGATCATTGCATCAAGTATCGATCTTCATCTTCCTTCTTTCTTTCTTTCTAAAATCTGCAGCAAACGGTATTTTTGACATCAGAACACCTTGCGTTATTTACCGCCTTTTTTAATTGAAGCCTTTTATATGAAGATCCCTCTAAAAACTTGAACAGTTCAGTTCTCAGCTGCTCGTAGCGAACAAAAATCCCCATTAACTTGTCTGTACTTGTCTTTATCGAATAAAGCGTGATCAAGTAAATGGGTTTTCTACCCATTTGAACTTTAAAATATGGTGCGTCTCGCACGTAACAGCAGCCATCATGTCATCAGCCAATGAAGCGCTCTTTCGGCGATTATCAGGAAGCAATAAAAGAGAGCTGCGCATTATCGCGCGAGATTTGACCACTTAAGACACACAGAATGATTTATTTCCTCTCGTGTTTCGTCATTAACTGTCACATCTCGAGAAACTACCTCACGGCCGATTTCCCGTCGCTGATAACGCACGCGTGCAAGCGCAGTATCCCGTTACAATGGCATTTGACGCATACAAACCGCGAGCGATAAAATTAGCATTTGACAAAGCGGCGTTGCTTAACGAATGATTAATTCGCCTACGTAATATTACAGCCCCCTTCCCCTCTTTCGCGGCCACCACTGTTCCTCCCCCGGCTAAGCGCGTGTCGTCATCCATTCCTAAATCGCATTCGCCGAACTGTTGATACGACACAATCGAATCCGTTCCAATATTACGCGACAAACTGGTTCTCGCGGCTGAATCAACTCCTACGATCCGCCGTTCAGTCGGCGATTGTTTGTACTCGATTTCTATGCTGTATAATAACCGCGGTCTCGACCCTATCCACTTACGCTCCCATTGTAATACACAAATGCGCGGGTCGCGATCTCGGGCCCCCTTTCGTTCTTGCATACTGTCCCCTTGCAGGTTCTTCGAAAGATTAGGTCAGGGTGGGCGATCACCCACTTGTTGCCCGTAATTTTTTTTCTCTTAAAGTCTAGGCTAGCTATTTAGACATGACTGATTTTATTCCTTCTTGCGATTTATCCTGATAATATACGAAATCTTAATTCGCATTTTCTTAACGTTGCTACAATGTCCTCTTGTTACGTTATAACTGAATGGGAATAAAAATTAATAAAAGTAATATATTGCAAATTTCAAATTATTTCGGTAAATTATTTCCTATCGTAATATTATTTCCTATCAAATTTAGTTTTACACCGTTCAATTATCATTTATATTATTTACAAAAGTCTTTGATTTAGCTTTCTAGTATTTATTACTTCAATATCTTTAATAATTTTTTTCCGTAAAATTTTACTTGTTAAAACGATTTAATTATACGTTATTACATATCTAGCTGCGCATTCTTATACACTCTACCGAAAAATTCTCATTCATGTTCTTGGCGGAGCTTAGTTACACTTGAAAGGAGTTTTTTTTCTGTTAGTCTAATGCAACGTCAGCCTGCCTGACGTAATAAAGTGATCTATCCACCTCGATCCCCCCAGGGGATGAAACGACCACCGTGGAAGAAGATCGAGGAAGATCGTGCCAGGCCATGTACCCGGGTCTTTCGCTCGCTCTCTTCTTACACATCAGCCTCTCTTTCTTGCACTCTCGCTGTCTCTCTTTCTTTCTCGCCGACTGAGACGTCAACCCCCACCCTACGACCTCTCGGCACGTAACCTTCCTACCTACTGCATCTACCCACCTACCAAACTACCGATCCTCCAGAAAGAAGAGGGAAGGCAATTTGTCGGTCCGGACGATGCGTATCTTACGCAGCGCCTCCGTCTATGGTCTACGTAATGTGCTCTCATCTTTCATCCTCATACGCCTTTTCAGTCGAATTGTGAATGAAAATAATCGCATATCGCGGCGGTTGACTTCTATCGCTGAAGGACCGCGAGAGAGTTTTGCAGTTCCGAAGTGCTTGAATCTGTCTTGTCATCTTATGGCGTTTTGATGTCTATCAGGATGCGAAAGAATAATGAAATTCGTGCATAAAATATTGAATTTTGACAAATCCAAAACCATTAGAAAATATTGGTTTTATATTAAATATTGGATTCAAGAGATATAAGTTTAAATAATATAGTAGCAAACATCTTTTTTACGAAATATTTGTGCTTATAGATTAGATTTATGTTCTTAATTTAATGCCTTAGGTAGAAAGAAAGTAAATACAATTAGATGGATGAGGGCTAGAGATTACTAATATCATACTGTGAAAAAATATAGACGCATACAACTCTCAATTACGTAATAAATTCTTTTTATTATCTAGATTAAAATATTTCGATAACGAAAGATTGAATGAAATAACTGGAGAGGAAACGTCTTCGATTGAAGATTGTAGATAACGCGAGATCTATGAGCCAAGATTATAACGCGGTGTTGTTACCAATAGCAATGACTATGAAAGCAGAGGTTAAACGAGAGCGATGCGCCGTTCTCCACGGCGGCGTGTTAATCCTCCACTATTCGCGTCACGATGGAGCGGACACCGGAGGGATCTCCTCGAGTAAGTTCTCCATTGAGCGATCTCAACGTAGAGCGGCGCGACGCGATGCGATGTCTCGAGGTTCGCGACGAGGGGCCTTGAATTCACCGGCAGTGATTTGCCAAAAAAGAAGAGGCCTTCTCGACGCGCGAGAGAAAACGGGGGGAGGAAAAAAGAGAAGAAGACGAGTAGGAAGAAACGACGCTTGTCAAACGCGACCGCGGACACCAGTGCCGCGGATATAATAAAGATGGCGATATAGGAGTCATAATGTAGTGGTGTGCTTGCGATGCACCGGTGCATCGTCGCGCATTCCGACGCTCCTCAAGAGAGAGAGAGAGAGAGAGAGAGAGAGAGGAGAGGAGAGGAGAGGCGAGGATCGAGCGAGACAAGACGGGGAGCAGCGGGGCGGTGTCGGAGAAGGCAGCGTCGTCCTCGTCAGCCTCTCACTCACGCGCTCGGAGCTCCGAGACAAGCCCTTACTAATGGAGGAAATAAATTTCGGATTAAATCGTAGCCCGGCTACTTTATAAGGCTGCTTGCTCTCGCCCGGACGGCGAGGTGAGGTGCATGTGTGACGCCATGGGCTTCTCCTGACATCCATGGACGGTCCACCATGTTCGAACGGTCACCCGCCCCCTCTTTCTCTGCCTTCTCTTTCTTTCTCCCTTCGATTTCTTTTTTACTCTCCTTTTCACCCTGTCTCGCCACAGCTATGGCTTCGTTCGTGTGTCTTTCCTTTCTCTCTTTCATTTCTGTATTCTCATCTTCTGATCCTCCGTCTGTTGCCGTCTCTCTCTCTCTCTCTCTCTCTCTCTCTCTCTCTCTCTCTCTCT
>JANQDE010000116.1:64093-90689 GCA_037157785.1 Cephalotes varians | reverse complement strand
CCCCCCCCCCCCCCGCTTGCCCCTTATCCTGATAAATAAGAGTGCATAAGGAGTATGTTCCTAGAAATTTCCTGACGAAGTTCGAACGACGGTCCGTTTGAGCGCAACCATTGCGAGCTGCGAAGTGAGATTTCGCGAAATGCACGATCGCACGTTACGATTTAGCAGGATGTTGCTTGAATGTGACAAATACGTGGTACGAGGTATGAATTGCGTCTTATTGACTGACTAACTTTGATATTTCTTGTTCACCTGATAATTCCACATTCGTTTTGTATCAGCATGTAATATAATTAAGTGAATGATAATACAAGATATTACGCCAACGGCAAATTGAGTGAAAGTGCACATTGTGCACTTGCGCAGAATGTAAAATTAAAAGGAGACAATTCGCGCGGACAGATTAAAAATTTAAAAGTCTAAAGACACAAATATGCTTAAAAAATAATTTTTAATAATCTTTATCTTAATCGACTGATTTCCAATTTTCTTCCGTTAGACGAAACTAGTTCTAATACGATGTTTACAGTGAGTCGATCGTAAGCGTAATAAATTCACATTGAATCCAGTTTAACTGGTTGACAGACATACGTAATCGTATCGTTTAAATCTAGCTATGTATTTATTAGCGATATTACAATTCCTATGGAAACGTCGTATAAGTCAGAATCGGTATCAGCATAATTTACTACATCTGCAAATGACAATTTAACATTTCCTTCAAATCAGCATAACGGGCAGTGATTATTTGCGAACGTTATTAGCCGCACCCACGACAGATTGCGCAATTTTGCTACAGAGCCGATAGTTTTATGAGCTTGTCCACTTAGTTATCATACGCGCGAACGAAAGAAAAAAGGTAGTGCAAGATTCTTGCAAATCAATCTTATCGATTGAAATTTAAAAGTGAAGTACGTGGAAAGTGTCTCGTAGAGGAGAGATATCTAATTAACGATTTTCAAATGATGCGTAAAAAGCCAAAGTTGCGTCCGAAGAATAGCAATGGAGTCATTGGAGCGGCGACGGAGGGGAGAACCCTGATAATTTCGCCACGTAAGTCAGATCGCGGATTATACGTATATCAAGCTCGTCCACGAACGAACAGCGTGGAGCCCTCGAGGTTTTATGAGATATGAAAATGAGGACGGCCGTAATAAAAGTGATGTAGGAGGCTCCTCAGAGTCGTTCCTGAAGGCGCCACGAGTCACTCGTCAGGTTTATGCGGAGACGTCCATCATGCCCGTGACGTACTTCATTGCCTCCTGGGCAAACTCGGGCTCTCCGGCTCTACGTCCCGCTGCATCCCTCTTCTCCCTTTGCCTTCGCGCTTCCGCTCCTCCCTCCTTTTCCCCCGCCCACGAACGGTCTCGCACGATCTCGCCTGCTCAGATCCCCGACTTTTCTCTTTTTGATAGATTCTAGTTCCGTTTTATACGAGCTTCCTCTCGCCATGACTTTTTCCCTTTGCGAAATCTACGACCTTCCCCCTCTTCTCCCCGCGCCAAAAGCACTCGCCGCAATGTTCGCGCGTCGGAAGATCTCGTTGCGTCATCGCGAGCTACGTGGAATTATCTTGGAGATTTCTTCCGATGTCATGCAAATTGTGTATTTCCTGTGAGAAAAATTTGTATTTGCGGAGTATCAATTCAATTTTCGATACTCTTGAACGTATGATTTCAAATCGACCTGAATTACGTTCAATAAATAGAACGTCCGAGTAACGCGTAAACTCGAGTGATATCTAGAGTTAAACGAACGAATTGTTCCTTCCGTTTTCGGAAGTCACGATATATGTAGATCGAATTCACGTCCTCGAGGCTTCGTTAAAACGTCCACCCTCGATGAAGCTTGGGGCCGAATCCCCAGTGATCTACGATTTTATTCGCCGATATACCATTCGGCCTTATCTTAAGGTAGAAGCCTTTTTTATGCCAGCGGTCCAGGCCACCTTGAACGACAGGATCTCGATGGTATCCGCCGCGAGTCGACGATCGTAAATACACGTTATCGACGACGGGTTATGAACGTATCTTCGACCGTGAAAAAAGGGCCCCGCGACGTCAGCGGTTACGTACGATCGCGTTGTATCGATAAACCAAAGTGAAACGAGTCCGCGGCAACAAATTAACGGGCCGCCGCAACGTTGATTCGCGATTCCCGAATGACTCATGGTTGACTATAATTACGCAGGTACCTGGCGGCTCCGAGCGTATTAATCGTAAATTCGTGCGACTTACGAGCGTTTGACAGCGCGCGATCGAGCCGTTTCTTTCTCTTTCTCTCTCTCCCGAGGCGTAGGTGGGAATGTATTTTTATGAGCTCCTCGCGAGGCATCGTCCGAAGAAATGTCGCCTCGAAACTAACCGAGGCGATTCGACGATCGTAATTCAGCATCGAACTGTGACATTTTGCAAATCTGCATCGATAGGTTGGCGGTTGTTTGTCGTGTCCGAGCGCTAAGTTACGACTTTATTCGACTACGAGCGGCGACGACTCGAGGAATCCGCGCCGGAGTGAGGTCGTCGTACTTTATGGATCGCGCGTTCATGGATACCATGATCACGATGCGACATGAGCTGCGATTTTGTCGACTGACAGCTATAATCTGACTGATCTACATCTTCGCGACGCTGCGACACGTATCAAGGATTCCGGCAGGCGTTTTTATTTTTCCTTTTTTTATGATCACGTGTGCCGATAATTTCAATACAGAATCGCGTCGAGAGAGATCGGTAGCGACGCGATCTTAAAGTCTGGCGCGCGAAATTAGCATTTTACGACCAGCGAATAAATATCAGAGTGTTAAATGAATTGTCGCAGCTTTCGGACGTCGATTGCCAGACGTCCGAAAGTCAGACAGTAAAAATAGATGGAGAAAGTAGAAGTCGTCCGCGATCCGCATTTCGTCTTGCTTGACTAAAATTATGATTAAAATTGTCACATTTGTCACATTTGTTTAGCCAAATCTGCGAAAACGAATAAATTATATTTTTTATTTATATTTCTCAGAAAAATATAGGTCAAATTTTCGTCAACCACATTTAACAAGAATCAACGCGTTGATTAATTACAATCGTTATAATGACTGTGGATTTAACAAGAAATGGAGAATTAAAGATCAAATCTGAAATTAAAAACTCGTTTATTAAATTGAACGTATGTTTGCCACACATTAGTATACCTAATCACGAACTTTATCTTACTTTTTGTTAACCAGATACGTTCCTGTAAACACCAGATTCGATTCGATAGCTAGGGTAGAAATCGAATTTTTATACGTCTCGTTGGCATCCCTTTCGCCCCACGACTGGCGCGGGACGACCCTTCGTTTTTCTCGCCGCGGCAACACGGAAAAGTGAAATATTCCCGTGTAAGACACGATCCTCGAGCGTACGCGAACACCAGAGAGTGCGACGGCAAAGGAGAGTCTAACGTAGCGAAGAAGGAAGAGAGAGAGAGAGAGATAGAGAGAGAAAGCGCGTCGGGGACAAACTCGGTTACGAAGAGGATTCTCGGCCGCGGGAAGGAGGCAGCGAGGAAGCAGGAGGGAAGAAACGTGGGCGCAGATAAATCGGTTTTGCCGCCGTGAGAGGCGGCTTGTGCGAACGTGTCTCCATTAAGGCAGGCAGAACTCGCGTTGATCTCTCGACGAGAGTCCATTCTCGCAGCCTTTCGTGGCTCCGGTGTGGATGAGGCTTTAAGCGAGGCAGGAAAGAAAGAGAGCAAAACTATTCGCAGGAGTGGACGCGCGAGGTGACCGTTTGACGGACAGCCGAGGCACTGACCCGAGGAAGTTCTTGTTCCTCTCCCTCTCTTTGCCCTTTTCGCTCTCTCTAGCCCCGCACTCCACTCTCGTCCGCCCTTCCTCTTTCTACGATTTCATTGCATAGCTATTCCGTTGAACGTGACTGCTTTAAAGCGTACCGAGAGATATTTCAAATGGAAATTGTTTTAATGCTTAGCCGCACGACGCGACGTCTCGACAGAGATCTCAGAATTTCAATCCTCTTATCATTAATTTTGCTTCAATATGTGCATTATTTATTATTTATAATTTACACTCTTTACTGTATAGCATGTTATTCTAATGCAAATAAATTTTACTATTAAAACACATTCTTTGCACAACACATGCTATGATATTATAATATTATATATTTGCATATGATATTATATATATGTACAATTTATTATAGAATATGGATGAAAATCATCACATAAAAATATCTCATTTATTCAAAAATATCGCACTGCGCTTTCTGCAAGAGTAATGTATATAAAAGTTTGGTTCTGAGAAATGCTATTTTCAGCATTTTTTTGATTTATCACAAAGAATACGTTTCACAAATTTTGGATTTCTTTATCGCGAGTTGCAAACTCATTTCCTTGTCTTCAGCTTCATAGTAATAAGACAATATATAAGATGAATATTGTGCGAATGGTAGCAATTAGACTCGATAAAGTCTTCGTCGCATGCTTATGCGTGATAACGGCAACGAGAGAGGCTTCACTGTGGTCAAATATCATCACGAAGAGACACATCGTGACATACTTAGTGGATCCGTGTCTTCCGACACGGTGGCCCCAAGATCTCTGGCTCGGAGACATTCACCGACAGTAGAGGATACGAAGACAGAAAAGAGAGACGAGGGCCGAGCGAAGAGAGACGGGTGGGCTATTTTTGCACGGGCGCTAAGAAGTCATCCCTCTCAACTGTCCCCTCGCTTCCCTCCGGCCGCTGTCGCTGTTACTTCTTCGCGAGGAGCGAAACCCGTTGCTCCTCGACAGGTGACAGCCCGAAATACGACAGTTCGATGTGGTCACTTGTCTCTCAGTCGTGTCGTGTCGCGAAATAAAACGTTCCTGCAGAAGCAGTAGTAGGAGGAGAATGAGGATGAGAACGAGGAGGTGCAGGAAGGGAAGCGAAGAGGAGGGCTCGCAGTGGGATGCCGCGGATGCTCTCGCATCGACTACCTTCCCGCGCTTCATCGTATCGGAGTCTGTTCTCGCCCGATCCTTTCCTCCTTGTTCGCCCGACGCATTCCCACCGCCCTCCTCTTCCTTATCTCTCTTTACGGACTTATTCCATCTTTCCCTCGCCGCGCCCGATATATTTACCGCCTCGTGTCGCCGAGTGGATCTTGTTTGTATCACACCGCTACTTCTCTCCGGGCCCGCTTGCCGTTCGCCCTCCAAAACTGTCTCGCCGCCACGATTTATGTTTCCTCCGACCCAGCGGCGGATTGATCCCTTTTTGTTGTCGGATGTATACGTGTGCGGCGGCGCCTCCTTCACTCTCCCACCCAAACCCCCTTTCCTACTTCCCGCACGCTCACGCGCGAGCACGGATCTCCCCTCGTACACGACTGACTATCCCCGCTCGTCACGCAGTCGACGGCCTCCTCGTCCCAAGATTCCCTTGCTTCGCCTTCTTCCGAGACTTCTTTTCAGCGGTTCTGTCACCCTCCTCCACCCGTTCGCTCTTTTCTTCCTTTGACGGCGCTTTATAGACTCGTGACTTCCGTATCGCGTGCGAGAGATTTACGCGCGAGCGCTCCTGGACGGACGATTGAGCATTACGACTTCTCAGTGCCCGGAAGCTTTTACATCGACAACAGTGATGAACAAATAATTTACAAGTCAATTTTTACACGCGGCATTCTTCTTTCGCTTTCTCATAAGGAATAAATGATTTGAATTTTGTGGCATGTGTTCTCGCTTTCCAAATACTCAAATATCCATCAACTCCTTGCGAAGCAACATATTCGTAAGAATTTTTTGCAAGAATCAAATAATACGCACCTTCTATAAATTAAATATAATCATCACTGGCGACTTTATCTAGCACGCTTCTCGACAAAAACCGAGAATTACGCGCATTTCCGATTACCGAATTTTTCCAGCATACGCGTAATTTTCACGGTCGCGAAGGTCCGTAAACTTTTTTTCCAGCTCGTGTCATGCGAGCGGAGACGAGCGCACGAATCCGACACGACAAAACCACCTTGAGACCGGCGCGAGCGTTTCGCCGCAGAGAAACGGCGTGCGGAGGAGGAGTGAGGGTGGAGAGGGCGAAAGGAGGGCGAAAGAAGGGAGTGAGAGAGCGAGAGGCGCATTTGTAAATGCGGCACGTTCGGCTTTTAAACCTATCTGCATGACACGCAGGCAGGCCTGCACTTTCGAGTTACGATCTCGCGCACGGGATTTCGATAAATGCTAAACGTGAACACGTGAGCTTTCTCGTCGGGGCCACACTTTATTGCCCAGCGCCGAAGCGACCGAGGCGACTCCCCCTTGCAAACAACCACCGACACCACAACCCACCATCACCATCGTCGTCCGTTGCCTATACACGCGCGAGATACATAAAATACACGCGTATGCGTTAGCGACAAACACATGAGAAAAACACAAAAGAACGGAGCGATATCCTTCTCGCACGTGCGAATGCGCAGAGGCATACGGGCCAAGGAATTTTTCAGGCTGACTGACGAGGCGAGATCCTCGTTACTCGAGTGCCATTGTAAGGTTCAGGGCATATACGTGCCCTTCCGCGAACCCACGTCCACCTCGACACACGTGCAACGCGCCGTGCCTTGTCGGCTGCACCTGCATCTGCGCCCACGGACACGTACCCGCTTTGTTTTGATCTACGTCGACGAGCCAACGCGGCGTTCCGGTATTCACGTCTATATTCATATTCGATCTTCTCGCTCCAAGGTGTTCGCTTGCGCTGCGCGTTTAATAAAATATCAGGAATAAATGTTCGTACGAACAAGTTTGCAAATTAACTGTTTAAGTTTGTGTTTATTTTTTGCGAAATCTTATTAAATAAATATCTAAGTAAATATTACTTACGTGAGGACAATATTACATCATAAGATCTAATAACTGCTTCACGTTATGATACTGATATTTTTTCAGATGCATAACGTGAATTTACTTGCAATGAGAATAGACATTTTTCGGTTATTTCGATCGCTGCGACAACATCAGATAAAAACTAAGCATAAATAATGCGTCCGGATGAAAGGTACGCTTTCGCAGCACGTCGTCATTCTAATTTCAGCATCGCGATAAATAAAGACTTCTCGATTACCACTCGTACCTCTGTCATCGCGGATACGAGCACTCTTGCGGCCATCTCTACTCGAGCTTCTGTCCCTTTGCCGTACCTTGACAACGACAGAATTACTGTTGTGTAACGTCATAAACGTCGAGAGTCTCGGAACAAGACGTGTTCGCGGGTATGCGAAAAAGACGAAAGAGACGCGGACACGAGGAGGAGAAGGAGCGGGAAATGCAGACCAAGTGGCAATAACTGTTCGAGGCTGCATCTGCTCAGAAGTCATTTGCAAACATCGTGAACGACGTAAATCAATCGCGGACGCAGTTGTCACGAGTTTTCGCGCGCCGCGGGCAGATTAATTCTCGCTTTGATACGCAACCTTTCGGAGAAGGATGAATACCGCCTCTGAAACGCTCTTGATTCCGTCTGCTTTTGACTGTTACTCGTAAATTAATTCACGGTCTTCTGTCAGAGATACAATCTCCGATTGTATGGTTATATTTTCTATCTGCCGTATGAGATAAATATACGAACAGTTATATATATATATATGTATGTATATATCTTTAGCGCAATGAAACTCGTAACAAATTTTATATTACGGTTATATAAGTTTGTGAAAATAGATGGGCTCTATCATTCCAACTAACGTATATTAATTTTTTGAATTTTTGAAATATAAAAATCGAAAATGATTTTGTATTTGCTTCTATTATCAATCTACACTTTAAATAAAAGTCCATATATTTCTTCGTAAGAAAAATATTTTTGTTTAAGAATTTGAGGCACGAATAGATCTCGAGATAAAGATAGGTTCTTCCGTTATAAAACGTTATAGATTATTTTCCACACGAAATATTGCTAGCAACGTAATCGAGTATTCGAAGTGAGGCGAGTAACTCTTTGACGAGTCGACTTGACACGAGCCGAAGAGAACAAATGAATCCGATCGGGAAACAATTCCCGAACAGGAGAGGCGGGATTGCTGGAAACGCATCTGCGAGATAAAGAGAAAACTTAATTTTCTTCAAGAGCATATCGATTCAGTCTATACCGGGATCAGTGACCTTGGATATCCGCGGCCAAAGAAAGAGAGCCATTGTAAAGAGCGAAGCTTTATTATAGTACGCGCTATTCCGTTTCGCGGGGCATTCCGTCGCTGACGTGCACGACCCGATGGCGATCCAATTTATGATAATGAATCCCGGAATTTATGGCCGTCTTATAATAGAGATATACGCGATGGTGCGAGATGATGCCCGGTGTAAATTTAGAGTTCGCCTCCGCGTGCCTGCGGTCCATCCGTCCATCCATTCGTGCGTCCATTAAGTCCGCTCCTTTTCTTCGATGGATGGGTGCAACGCCACGACTGACGTCAGCGTGCATTCGCTCGACAAATTTGCGTTTTGCATTCCGCCGTACAAGGTCGCTCTCGAAAAGTCTACGCCACGTAAGACGATAGCTCGTAAAAACGTCTGATACCGTGATATATTTTATCTCGAGAGATTATTATTAAACACCACATGTCGAGACATGGATCCGCGTGATGCACTGTGCGAAAACTTTCGCGTGCGTATTGCATTTCGCTCAACCGTTCACGCAAAGCGACTGTCAATAAAAATACGATTTATTTCGAGCACGAATTAACCAACCTTATTAACCTCCGTGTTCCTCTTATTGCTCCGAGTTCTCATATCCATGCTGGAACGTCATTTGTCTGTTAATTTAACCCTGTAATTTGTGCCGTGATTTACGACAGACGATAATATCTTTAAGACGGGAGATTTTATTTAGATTGAGCGACGATGCGCGTGCGAAAACAATTGCACGTGAACTTAATGTTTCCGGTATATTGTCCGCCTGGAAAATGAAACTTCCACAAACTTCTGCGCTCTAGGCACGAGATGTTTATGTATAAAAATGTGTAAGTTATAACGTAAGTTATATACATTATTATATACATATACATCAAATATAAATCATTTCTTTTGTTATTTTTTTCTTAATATTTAAGACTTTTTTCGATCGAAAACGGAGGTGCAAAAAAAGCATGAACAAGTCATTAATTCTGAACGACAGCACGTCTGGTTCGGTTGAAAAACTTTGCCAGCAATACACGTTCCGGCGTTGCCCAGGCATTTTCTCTACGTGATCGACGCCGACGATGCCACCGCTATAAAAGGCGACTATGTCGGTCGGCGTTCTCTTTCAGATCGTTCGCACCGGGCCATCGATATTTAGAGGACGCTCCCGCGGCGGCCTCTTTATCCGATAGCAGTAAAATCGTATTCCAAACCGACCGTAAAGCTGGAGGACATCGTCGAGTTCGAGAATGCGGGGGCGGCGAACGGACGGTACGTGGAAGAGGGATAGACGGCGGGGGGTACACTCGGTTTGCAAGACACGTCGCAGGGTTGACCCAACCCCTTCCTCACTCTCGTCGGTCAGCTTTCTCACTCTCTCTTTCTCTCTCTCGTCGTGTACAGCTCTCCATCTAGTCCCACTGTCTTTCTCTCTCTTCTTCTTTCTCAGGCGCGCGCGATCTACCTTTCTCTTTCTCTCTGTAGCGACGACCCCTCAGGGCTGCCCGTTACTTTAGCATCAACAACAATCTCCACCGGCGAGCGCCGTTATTCCGTTAGTGTCTTAGTGGCAGCGGAACCGGCGGCACCAATACACCAGTAGACGGGGTTGTCAGTGGTGTGTGCGCGCGGAGTTCGAGTGGACTCTCTCCTCCTCCTCTTCCTGCTCTTCCTTCGTCGTCCGTCCCGTCGTTTCTCTGTCTCTCTTTTCTCGTGAGCGCTCACTCGCTACTCGTCTTTCTCCTCTTTGTCGCTCATCCCGCTCTCACCCTCCTTCCCAGCGACCGGCCTTTCTGTCTTGCTCGGCCACGGTCCACTCTCCGGCCAGTAATTAAACAGCCACGAGGCGGGCAAATTGAATCAGTCGAAGAGACAAGGGAGCGTCGACGCAGAGGTGACGGCCAACTAGCCGCAACTATGGTGTCTATAGTGAAGGGGCCATCGCAGCATTCTCGCGTGGGTATAGGTGCGAGGCCGAAGCCGGACCGAATGAGGGACAAAATGCAGGGATGGGGTGAAGGAGGGGGATCGCCTGGCTTACAGGGGCTAGGTGGACGGATACATCCTGGTCTAGAAGCCACCCACCCTACCAAGAGTCCGGGGAGAGTTCGGGCTATGGACCGCCGCCCATCGCGTCGTCCTTCCACCGACGTCGTTGCCTGACGATGTTGCATTAACTCCCCGTCCTCTCTAAGTGCTAAGTTTACCCCAAGATTGCATAATGTCCGCGTATAGACGAGCGTGTCGGCGATATCCACGAACGAAGAGACGTTCGATTACACGCGTGTGTGTGCGTAAAACGTACTGGTTCCGTAGCGTGCTGTCGGTATTGCGGTCCGTTTGATAGGCTCGTTCGTCAAAATGATACACTACAAAATGATGGATCGTTATTGATAACGGCCAACTCCCTATGGGATGTAAGTTTCTTGATGTGCGAAACGTCGTACTTCGTGACCATGGAAGTAAAACAGGGACAAAATTTAAGTTAAAAGCTATCTCGTAACTTCTCTTTTTTTCTCCAAGGAATGAAATACGATTACACACGTGTGCGACGTAATTTTTGTAAATTGCTTTTTTTCTTTTAATTAAATACTATTAATATGATTTAAATACAACTATTATTTAATTACAACTATTCATAAATCAATATCACTATTTAAAACAAATACGCCAATCTCGCTCAGGCAACGTGGCATTTTATAAAACGATAATACATAACATTGGAAAAAGCTTAATCGAAGGTCCTAAACGGAAGTTAAGTCATACTAAAGTTTTACTTCCGGAAAAATGGTGTGCACGAGGAAGAATCTAAATACCGAGCGAGCTCCATAACCGCGGCGAGGCGCCATTCCCCAGGATTCATCGAAGGCACCCTTCGTTACGACCACGGCGGTATAATGAAAATATAACAGTTCCTATGCCGCGGAGTTCGTCTGGCAGCCTTCTGGCGCATCAACCTGACACATAAACTCTTATTATGCTATACGTTACCGGGCGGGGGCGCTAATGGAGCCACAAGTCAGCTCGGTATCGTGGCGAGCACCTTGCCGCTGCACCCGTCTACTTATTTTATATTTAAGCGCCGTAAAGAAGGAGCTACTTACCGGACGAAAGGGATATTTAATAATAAATTTTCGCGCGCCGACTCCGGCCATCACGAGCGTCGGCGTCGAGCGTTTACTAGCGACGAGCGACGACCTTGATCCTAATTTTCCCCACTTCATAGTTGCGTCCCGCGTAAACGTAGATAATCGGGGTGATTCTATAGCGCGCGCGGATAAAAGTTGCCTCGTCGCGCTCGATGCAATTCAAGTTTTTCCGAGGCGAGCGAGCGGTTGCGCACGATAGCGGCAATAACAATATAAATATATAATAAATATAATATCAACACTCGCACGCGGTCACCCTATCTCCAGCAAATGAACGGCGCACACATTTATGGCCCGGACTCCAAGTCCACCGAAGAGAAAATTCGATGACACGACGGGCCTCGTCGTCGCTCGACAATTCGCGACCGTTGACGATTTAATTGTCGTCGTTAGCTTGCGCGAATGAACGCGCGCGCGCGTGAAATCGATAATCGCGAACGAAAACGTATCCATAAATTCCGCGACGCGGCCCGTGTACGGCTGTATGAAAATTACAAAGCTATTAATTATGACCGCGATAAATTAAGCAGCCGTGGGGCCATTATAGAGCGCGAGCCCCGGTGAATTGTTGGTAAACTTGGTCCAAGTACGCAACACGGGCGTTGGTAGTGCTCTCACGGCCCAACGCGGCTCACCAGGCATATAATAATGGTTGGTTAGAATGCTAATATATGTCCGGACGGCGGTGGCACCGGGGGACCTTGCATCATCGGAGGACCCAACTGGGCACTCGCCCGTTCCTGGCCGGACACCGTATAATCTACACTCCGAGACGTTATTACTCCCCGAGACACTAAAACCGCGTCGATGGAGCGGGGGTAACGCCGCCACCAGCAAACCTCGCTCGCTGTCGAAGGACCAAAGCTGTTGGCTCCTTCCAGTCGCCTTGGTGCCGACCACCTTCGAGCCACTCTCGAAGTCCCGTGAGGCTAATTGCTGAGAACCCGAATCCGACTATCTCATAGATTCACCCCGCACTCACCAAACGACCGGGCAAACTTGAGAGAAATTGCGTCGGCGAATTTATAGCGAATGTGATATAAATAGAGGACGATTGCGCGAGCTTTTTCCCTGATTGTTGTGGCGCTCGATACCGTAACCGATGGCCAGCAGTCGCATTTCAAAGAGCGGCCCTTAAATCTCGGTCCCTTGATCCCGTGGATCCGTCGTGGATACGTGTTTCTGAGCTTGATCGCCTCGAGGTCGAAACTTACTTGGCCAGTAGTGGTGGCGGACATTGGACAGACATTTGGAGCTGGCATGAGACTCGACTAGTAGATATGGCGAGCGGAAGGTTGTAGAGGGCAGAGACGGGGAGGAATGACGGGTCTCGGGCAAGAAGGAGATTTCCTTGCTGTCCCGTCCACATGCTCGATTCAGTTCACCGTCGAGTGGCGAAGTAAGGAAGTGTAGGTTGCGGTGGTGGTCGAGAGAGCCGACACAATGCCCACCCTGCCGGGGGCCACGTCAACTCGAGAGCACTGACCAGGACCTGGCTTTGTACCCGAAGATGTTCTAAGAAGGACTCGCAAACAACCGTCATCTCGTCGAGCTTCTTCCTCGTGTACGTGCAGCAGTCTCCCTAATAACCAACGCCTTTATCAAATCATGAAAATTAATTAATTCGTATATACATACATATATCAAAAATTGCTATCAAAAATTACCATCAAAAATTGTTATTAAACATTAAATTCTCTTCGGTTACTGATTCGGAAATGTACGTTAAAATCATTTTATGTTATCTCGTTGCGCTAATTCTATTCTGCGTTTTTATTTTGTCTGACACATGTTCTTATACATGTCTGATTATGAGTACGGGAAATGATTATCGTTTAAAGCTAACTTCGTATTGTATTAGACGAGACGCTCACCCGAAATACATGTTGCGTGCAGGGACGAGACGGTACCAGGCATACCGGCTTTACACGGGGGACGACAGGACGCATAATATAACGGACGTGCATAAATCCACGTGCCAGTCAACAATGTACATAAATACTAGCCCCTTGTAACGTGGTCTCTGCGGGTGGATAGCCGGAGCGGGCGGGGGAGGGGGCTTGGTGCCAGGGGTGGTTGCCGGCTCGCCGGAGGGACGTTTTAGGAGAGAGTTGAGGTCGCGGCGGAGACTCGTGCAACAACTATGTGGTGTCGCAGTTCCTCACTCCGGGGGGACAGTCCTGTGGTTATGCTCGTCAGTGCGCGCGCGTTGCCGGGAGATGCCTCGAAGCGTTCGCCTCGGCCGGCCCGGGATGTATCGAATGAAATTTCGAGTAGGTCGATCGAGAGGCGACTCGTAACGTCGACTTCTCATGGGACGTATAAACTTCGATAATTCTCGGCGCGCTGTTATCCCGGACTCGTTGCAAAGTAATAACGACGAAGGTTCCGCGTACTTTCCAAAGAAGCAATAAGGGAAGGACCGTTTAAGTAACAGGGTAACCAAGAGAGACGAAAAGAAGGGTGGGTAGGGAAAGCAGAGAGTAAGAGAGAAAGATAAGAGAGAAAGGTAAGAGAGGGAAAAATTCCGAGGATCTTGTCGTACTCTCCGAAGGTGCGCTCGCGTTCGTAAATACATATATACGTTTCAATCTCCGGCGTAATCCCGGACGGGCGACGGTATTAGAAAAGTTTTTCCTGCTACTACATCACAACGCTTGCTTAGCCGGCTTACGCGTGCCCACTGTGTTCCGCTACGTTCCTCCTCGCAGTCGCGTTACTTGAAGTGAAACGAGGCGAACCACCGGTACGCCGATCGCCGACGAAAAATCAGGAACTACGGGCGATGTCGATACGTAACTCCGGATTTTTCGTATACGAATGCTTCCGCGATCGGACGACGCTATCTTCTCTCCCTCACCCAGAGGCCAAGAGGTAAAGGGCACCAGGGACCGGGACACCAGTTTCGCAATCTTATCCGGCCAGTACTGTCCCGTTATCCTCCTCCTGTGTGTACACTAGCTAGAGCAGATACGGGGTGACCTACCCTTTCCATCTGCGTTCCTTTTGCTATCTCTCGCCGTCCTTCGTCAACCACCCTCTTCCTCGCTCTCACGCCAACTCTTTAACGCCGTGGGATTCGTCCCATCCGCGTTACTCGGGTGTATTCCGCCGACTTCTCCTCGTGAACATCGTCCTCGTAAATACTTGAGCCGATATCCGAGGATATCGGCTAATATTCTAAGAGATACGTCGTATCGTGGTCGCTGTCCGCCCCTATCGCGAGACTGGACCAACCCTCTCTCCACGTCTCGCCCCTCCTCCATCCTCGCCGGTTGGATCGACCGCCACCGCCGACAACGACTGTACAATATTTATATTATCCCAACAGGACACTCTCGGGTAACACGGACATGATTGCAATCCCGTTCATATATCTTCAGCTATACGGCCGCGCGCGACTCTACACCACGCTGGGGACATATCAAAACCGGCGGCCACCTTGCAACGGGAGCACGATGCCATCATAATATTTTCAGATAAACCTACGATTCCGTCTCTTTCCTATCCTTCTCGTTTCGTGGCCGTCCACAGTCGGCTCCAATACGCCGCTACATTTTGCTCCTGGACGACGCGTAATGCCTTCCGAGCAAATTGATTGAGCACTGCTTGAAGCTTCTCCCCGGGAATTTCTTGTTTCTTCCTATATCGCATTCCCTTCCAATATAAACAAGAAGAAACGGCCGAGCAATATTTATACTTGATGTAATATTGCAAACGGAAGTAAAAATTGTACGAAAAAAAGATGATATAAAAAAATTTATTACAATGCAATGTGTAATCAACGCGCATATATACAAATGTATATAAATTTTCTTTCTACAATATGATAAACTTAATATTTCGATGTTATACCTCAAAGATTAAAACGGATTCGAAACGGAAGACAGGAAGTCAAAGATTGCAAATTTTAAGTATAAAGAAATAAAGAAAGCAATGAAATAAAGAAAATAAAAATACTTGATATTTACATTAAGGAAAACACTGGAAATCATAAGAACATTAAAGTTAATCCAATGTGAATGCTTCAAGAATCGGTATCAATGAGAAGAGACTGGTTTTCAATTGATGGGAGGCCAAGTCGACAACGAAGAATACCTTCGCGTTAGCGAGATCGCCGAGAAAGGGGTGAGAGATCGGGCGGAGAAAAGGGGTGGTAAATGAGGCGGAGCCAATCGTTTCATTGCATCAATAGTCGTAGCGAAGTTATACCAACTTTCTTGATAAATCCCGCTTACTTTGCGCCATAACATAACTTTACAGAATCGGAACCACGGCCATGGAAGAATTGCGATTTGTAACTTTAGATGAGGTCCCCCGCCACCGACCGCCTTCCTTCCCGCCTCTCCTTCCTCGACTGTATTACCCCGTTCCGCTCGTATCGGCGTGCTATCCTGGTACAGGAATTTTCCTACGAGCGTTCCTTCCGCCGGATTTCGACGGAAAGTCCTCTGGAATCTCCTCTCGGTTACGATCTTGACTCCTCGATCTCCTGCGCTGTCTAATGGTTTCATAGTCCGTGGACTAATGCTGGAGAGTACATGTGTGGAGAGAGTACATGTATGGCGAGAGGAAAGGAGCGACATAAACTTCTAAAGTACGGGAGCGTGTCCTTCTGACGATTGTACAAATGATTTGCATACAATGCATCTTAAATCGATACTGAGTTGCGCAGATATTTCGCGAAGGACATCTTTAATTTGACTTGAATCATTAAATATTGAAATTTCTCGTAGATCAAAGAGTGAATTATCTGAAATTTTATCTCACAATCGAGGCTGTTTCGTAAAAAATACGAACTATGACAAATTCGTTTTCTTGATTTCTTGGTTTGGTGTCTTGATGAAAATTCACGTTTAATAGTCTTTAAATATAGATCATAGCGTGTCTTCTTAATTTTATTTATATTTTAGAGATGTAAATTTGCTTTAGCGCATGAAAGAGCTATAAGTCTCTTACTTCCAATTATTTGATTTAAAAGAGAAATGTCCATATTCATAGTTCAGATAAATGTTAAGTCGGATTAAAAGCAGCTCGGCAGAACGAGATGTCCTCTTGCTGACAGGCGTGCACACGCTGGCCGATCGGACGGACCGACGCTGATCTTTCTGGAATTCCGTTTTACGGATTTCCCTTCCGTGACATTCGCTACCGCGAAGAGGGCTTTCGGCAAATTGGCATTCTTCTTTCGACCGGGACGACGTTGGATGCGAGCGGGCGGGTTTGACGTTCGCCAGTTCCTTTGAGCGCGAGATCGGAGGTATCCGAGTGAAGTGATCTCCGGCTGCCACGGTCGGCTCTATCCCGTCTGTCTCGCTTCTTCCCGTGCCTGCACCCTGCTCTTTTCCTTTTCTCTTCACCGCCTATCCCTCTCTCGTCTCGCTCAGGTCTCTTCTAGCAGCGTTCATGGTGGCATTGTACGCGACTAATTAGTCGAAGCGCGAGATCGAGGAGTGAACGGCTTTAATTAACATTCCTGGCTCGCTCACCGCCGCCACCTTCTCGGAAGGGCAAATTGAAGGCTGTAAATGTCGGGAGAATCGCTCGAACTGAGGCGATGACCCTCCGCACCCTATGCTCACCCCGAAATTAGACTTTCCGTCCCCGGATTTGAGCGCAGGCTCTAATTTTTCGTTCGGTAGTTAAACCGAGAGAGAGTGTGAAAGGGAGATCTTTTTCGCAAAGTTGTCGAGATATCACATTGCCTTTAGAATTGTTTCGAATAGCCGCTATTATGTTACCATTTGACACCGTACGTTAAAGGAGATGACTTTATGTAGCTTAATTAGTTAAAGTTTAGATTTTGATTTAATTGTAGTAAAATTGTTTTCCTATAGCTCTTAATTTATAACTTAAAAGTTTCTCTCAATGCACACTATAATAATAAGAACTCTAACGCTATAAAAATTTATTCGTCAATATAATCTTGATATTTTAATGAATATCTGGGCAACATTATACTCGCTGAAAATTACAATTTTTTTAAATTACTCTATTTTAGTATATATAAATCAATATAAAGATTTTTTAAATTTTATTATTCATTTATATATATCAAATTCGTATTAATGGAAATAATGCAAGTTTACGTAGGACTAGATTGCGAAGTAAATATCGGATGTGCGCTTAGGTCATATTTAACGTCGGAAGGAGTTATGTTATCGAGGTGGATCGCGCACGTTGTGCAATTTCGATCATTAATCGCCGTCGATGGATCGCGTCGAATGCGGAAGGTTAATTTTCCGCGAATAATTGGGATCTGGTTGATCGATCTAACTCCCCCTCCCTCCTCGGAGAAGGTGGCGAAACGGCGTCTAAGTCATCCCATTCGTCTTCGGTAAGATACTCGGCAGAGGAGATCATCGATTCCGGTAGCGGGGCTAAGGAAAATTAAATGATGCAGACCCCCGTTGAAGGAGAGTTATTTGTCACGGTCGTTGAGGGAGTCCTCCCGCTTCCTTCTACCAGCTAGAGAAGGTAGTTCTCGCTCTTCGGCGCTTACTCGCCCCTTTTCTACGTTGCTTGAGAATCCCGCTGTTTAACCTAACCGAACCGCTATTTGTAACGAGTCTATTACATTGAATGCGAAACGAGAGCGCGAACTTCTCGACCGGAATTCGTCGCCGAGTTACCGAACAAGTCGAAGTGAGTCTTTTATTTGTCTGTGTCGGGAAATGACTTTGGCAGCGAATTAATCTCCCGCATCTCAATTCCATTATGTATTTTAACAGCACCATAACATTGATCGCTGAGCAAATAAATGCCTCTGAATTATACATCACGTTGAGATTATTCAAAACAATACTGACAATAAGAAGAAAAAGGTAAATGGATATGCATATTAATCCTCCCGTTGCGATTACTTTTCACTCACGATACGAATTAACTCGTAATTCTTAACTTTAGAATATAAGTAAAATTTACTTATTATTTGCATTTATTAATACGAAATTTTTTTCTACACTTCTTAATTAGACAGACAAATAATTGATATTTCAGGATCAAAATTTATTTTAATGGATATTTGTTTTAATAGCTGACTTTTTGAGGATTCCGTAGTCAACTGTTCTCAATTGCGACAATATGGTGGTTGAGTACGATATGCAGTTGGAAAATTCGACAATAAAAATTCTGCAAAAACGAATGCGGAATCAAGCGCGGTTTTACGATAATGTCGATGTCGTGGGGTGACGATCGAGAGGGGCAGCTGTGGATGTGCAAAAGTGGAGCGCCCGACGTGGTAGCACACCGATAAACAAGGTTGCATCGAGTGAGGATACCCCTACGCTCTTCTCTCCTGCCCGATCCTCCTCCCTCTATCTGACGCGAATATAAATTCACACACTTGCAAATAACTGCCGCGCTTTGCAGGATCGACGCGACGATCCCTCCGAGCAGGCGCTATCTTCTCCTCTTTCCGCTTTATGTTCGCATGGCCAGACATTGAGTAGCCTTTTATTGGCAGTGTTCAGTTTTGGATTAATGCATGTTAATTTTATTACAAATTACTTGCACATATTATTCTTGCTTATGTATTTTATGTTTTCGTGGAATGTATTGTGTGATGCAAATATATTTAAATTATGTGTCACATAATTCGTAGGTATATATTAATGAAATTAATGAAATTAAATTTTCTATTCGAAAAAGATCGAACTATTACAAAAGATTAATATTCTATTAATTATACAAACGAAAAGATACATTTTAATTATTTAGAAAAAGTTTGATGTATAATATAAGCTGAGAACGATTTAATGTGCGCACTTGATTACATATAATAATTTTAATACATACTTAACTTCATCAAACTATAACGTCATCAAAATACATATCGATATTTATTTTCTATATGGCGACGCCAATGAATCTCACAAGTATCATCAAGCGCCGGAAGAATTATTAACCATGAGTCCGCTCTTCATTCCGCGACGTTACGACATTAACAGTTTTCGTTCTCCGGCTTTCCACCCTCCCTTGCACAACATCACGCTCCTCGCCTGGCGTTCTACCCCTATATTTCCTTTCTCTTTCTCCATAGGGGGCATAGAGCGGCGAGTCGAAACCGGGGCGCGTGGGAAGAGAGGGGTTGGGTTTGCCCGTCCCGACCCCCGCGCGATAACTTTTTCCTTCTCCGCTTGTACCGTGCTCGAATTTATGCCGGACGGAGAATTAATGCGTGACAGATTTGTAGTTATTACGAGGAGGAGGCGGAGGCGGGATGGAAAGAGTAGGAAGACGAGTGGCCTGGCCTCACTCAGCCCGAGGGAACGAGCGGTGGTGAGCGAGATGGAGAAACAAGGAACCGAAGACGGAGAAGGACGACGATAAGGGATGGTAGCGAGGGAACGAAGGGGTCGACGGGAGGAGATGCAGAGAGAGAGACGGACAAAGAGGGCGGCGGAGGCGTACGAAGGTTTCGCAGGGCATCGGAGGCATGGCCGGGCAAGGCAGTGAGGCATTCGGGCAGCGATGGCGGCGGAAGTGAGCCCATTACTTATTATAACTGCCTGGCGAGCGAGCGAAGCGAGCGAGGAGCGCCTGTCAGGCATCCATCATCGCGACGAATGGCCTCGCTGCCAATAACATCCGCCGTCATCGCCAACTTTTCGCGGCCTTGCCTGCTGCTTGCCTCGTACTGCCGTTGCTGCCACCCCCCAACCCATTGCTTCTAACCCTCTTCATAGTCGCCACCGCCTTCGTCGCCTTCGTTACTTGTTTGTATTAATTTCCTCGCGGAAGTAACATCGAGCGAGAGGAATTCTGCCATCGGTACGGAGTGAAAGTCAGAGAATGATCTCCGTCCATTTCCGCAAGGTTTTCTTAATGGAAAAGCCGATGTGATCGATGTTAATCACACGCGACACGAATATAATACGTTCTCGTTATGCGTAAGTGTCTTCCACGCATTATTCATCCATGATTTATTGACGAGTGATTTAGAAAATCTCTAATAATTCAACTTCTTTTTCTTTCACATTTAGAGAATTCGACTCAAAAAGACAAAGTTTTCCAGAAAACTTTAGTTTCAATGTTTTGAATCATAAAATTTTGTAATATTAATTTTGAAATTTATTATTTCGTAAAATGATTCCTCTACAACTGATTGTAGAGGAATAACAATAGTATGTTCTTTCTTTTCTTTTTTATGTTTTGTTCTTTTTTGCAACTGAGAAATGATTATTTTTGAATAGTGTCGTTGTAGTAAATGAGCAATTTGTGAAATGATGAATTACTTCCAAATCAGAAGCACATGTTGTACACAAGGTAATTAAAATTCTTTCTATTTTTATTCTATACGCACATTTTTAAAATTTTTTTTACGCACTTAAAATTTTATGCTGAAACAATCGAGAAATAAATAATTTGTTAATGATTAAAAATTATATTAGACATTTAATTAGATTAGGAATAAAAAAAATTTAATTCGCAACAACTTTGTGAATCAATTCATAATTAAAATGAATTTTAATACTTAATTTCATAGAAATAAATTCCTTTTATACAACTATTTAATCTTTTTATAAGAGAGAAGAAGAGAGAAAGAAAGAGAAAATATCGATCGTAACATCTCTTTATCACTCAACTATGAAACATTTTCACGAAGAAATGTGGCGATGACAAGACGAGCGACGTGATACGTACTGGAAACAATATGTTAGTTACGCTTCACTCCGAAGAAATAATTCAAAGGATGATCGAGATTAAAAGGGTAAGGAGCACTCGCAAGACGCATCCTTGCCTCGTAATCGATGGTTTTAAACGAGCAATGGCTATCGCGCGACTTTGATACGTAGCGGCGTAACGAGTACTGGCCTTCGGCGTTTCGCGAAGTAATGTAGGTATCGAGTGTTATGAGCGGAGGTATACGTAACACGTAAAGTAATACCTTTATCCCGAACACGCGCGCGCGCGCGCGCGCATGTCTGTGTGCGTCATTGCGTATGTATGTATTATACGCCACGTAGTATAGGAAGTCGCTTTATGTCAGAGATCGATACTCATAAAATGTTTCTGCACGGTTAGGTGCTCCTTCTTGCCCTTTCTGCCTCCTACCCCTCGGCCGATTCTCCTTCCTCCTTTTCGCCTCACTGTCTCTATCTATTCATCTGCCTCCCCTTTTCCTATCCTTTCGGTATCTTCAACGAGAGAGGGCCGTATCGTCGACGTATTTACGATCGTCGTAAGCCTCGATCGTAAGGTTTGCCATGGATGTCGATATCGAGCCTGCTCTCCCTTCCCATCTCTTTTCTTCTACCCTTTCCCCTTCGTGCCTTTCCCCATTCTTTCTATCTATCCTCTTGGTCGTTTCTGATCGTTGCGCATAGAGAGACTCCAAAGCCGCGCGATAATTCCCGATTTTCAGATATTTGTCATGATTGTCTTTTTAATCGTACGCTTATGTTTCTACGCGTATAATTTCAACATAAAGGTCTACGTAATTTGTGTGCATGAAAAGATAACACTATATACTTAATTTTACATAAGCACTGCTCAGAAATCACACGACGATATTTATACATACTTAATTACCGCGATAATCCACTTTCATAATTTCTACACCATAAACATATTGTCTCGAAAGACGAGTAACTTTTATCATTTGATATTTCCAAATTTAACAATTGATTGTGCCAAGCATGTTAATGTAACAAATTATATCTAATTCCACGAAATAATATTCCATGAAATAATATTCCACGCGTAGTTCAATGTAGTCCATTGCAACACGTTTTAGGGGAACCATAGAAACACGGATCCAGCAACGCACATCCACCGCTGGCCAGTTAGGCTGGGCATATGGCAGGTCGTATCTATGTAGCCAGGCAGACAGCTGGAGTGACTCATGGCGGATTACAGTGATTGCTTGTTTATGGTCATTAACATCCTCGTGGTCCCATAACTACCCCGCATGGCGTCCCATCCCATCAGCAGGCCCCACCGTACGTGCTAGACTATATGCTTACGTATATGTGTTTGCAGGTACGTCGGATGCAGCCTGTACATCGGCACGTGCATATGTACGTCAGAGAGATGGGAAGAGAAGGAGAGACAGAGAGAGAACGAGAACGTAGATCGACGTCTGAAGTAATTTGAATAATAAATAAGCTTCTATATCTATAGTCTGCGCAGTAGCCTGTAAAGGTATAATTACTATGTTTCAAAATTATAGAAAATACTTTAAGCTTTCTAAGCTGAAATTAAAAGAGGGTCTTAGAACATAACAACTTTACGTGCGTATATCAATTACTTATATTAGAATTAGTGTCGTAGTATCTAATATGGCATTCAAGTGCCGATTGCGCGCAAAATTTTGATAATAATCTTGATAGAAGTTTCTTTATTTTCGTTTTTTTGTTAATAAAAAGATTCAAGTATATTTTATTAAAACGTCAAAATATACGGAATGTTGATTATATGGAAAGACAAATTTCATAATCTCATAAATTTGACAGGATGAATTTCACGACAACTCGGCACATAGATCGTGTTTATTGTGTATGTACTTTACAAAATAATGAACAAACCGTGTAGAGAGGTGATCCAGACATGATGATAATTACTAAAAAACGATATTTCGGTGTGAATGAGGTAAATGGTTCTCGCCGCGAGGCACTGACCGCGCGCAGCATTCGCGTCTTACAAAACGAATACGGAGGATGGCTGATTCGCTTCGTGGTGAACCGGAAAAAAACGATATTTTGACGCCTCGCGAGCGAGAGGAGGCCCTCGTGCGCTCTCGGCAATTCGCCGCGAGACATAGATCGTGCGCACGAACCGCATTCAGGGCAATTGCGATCGGCCGGCGAGTCGTGCGATTCCGCGCGCGAGCGGGCGCGGGCGAGTGTTTAGCGCGGGCTGATTGATGGAAACGGGTCCTCCTAGAGCAACTGCTGCCCACCAACGGCAATTATACCCGCTACACGCTGTATCGTCCCCGACACATAGATCGCCCGTGCTCGTTCGGCTCGGCTCGGTGGCCAGCAACACTAATACGATCCTGGGACGCGTAACTCGCGCCACCCCGCAACACCGACATCGGCCATCGATACCGTCAACCGATGCCGCCGCCGCCACTGCCCCGCTGCCACCACTGCCCTGCCGCCACCCCTTGATTGCCTCATTGGATCGCATTATGTCGGCGCCATTATCATAATTCAGGGATTTTTCACGGACGTCCCGCAGAGCACAGGCTTTGGCTCGAAGCCCGATTGCCCGCAGAGAGACACGCATCGATCGATCGGATTCGGCGAGCCGATACCTATCTTTGAACTTTTGTACTGCCTCCTTAAGGCGATTTGATTAATTGATCTCATACGCAGGATTATAATTGATATAATTATATAGAACAAAGATACGAATATTTATATGGGAATAAAGAAGGGAGAAGGTTTAAAAKACGAATATATGTCTTTCTTTCTTCTCCTACTGTCACATTCATCCTGATATAGAGAAAGCATAACATCGTTATGATAATCGTAAATCAAGAATAAAATCTGATAAAAAGGGATACTCTTCGAGAATATCAGATAGGAGATGCTGGAGCAAAAACGCGGGAGCATATCGTAAAACGGGGGACACTGCGCGAGACGAATATAAGGGCGCTTCTAATAAAACATAACTACCAAGGAATCGCGGGGTATACGACGTTATGGATCGGGACGTCGACCTCGGTATTCCGCGACGTCATAGTTAGATTCACACAGGCGGGCGTGAGTACACACGCATACGCACGTTCGTGCGCGCACACACACACACACACACACACACGTGCAGAGGGGTAACGCGGTATAATATGATAATAACGCCCACCACGTGGGTAGATAGGTATAATTGTCGAGCATAACTCAGGGCGGAGCGACCTGGACGTCGGTGATGTACGCCTTGGTAAAGCGGCTCCGGGACTACGGCGCACCGGACTCCCACGGGTTACGACATGGCCCGGAGGGGAAATGGGGGTTGCTTGGCTCGGAAGAGGGGAGGTTGCAGCTTTCCTTAATTTATTGATATAATCAGCTCAGCTTTGTTAAACACGCATAATAAGGCTGCCAGGGGTGGCGTGAATAATCCGACGACGCCCGATGAAAGTAATCTTAATTGGTCTACGAACGCGCGCGTCACGCGGAGCCATGGCTACGTCTAAGCTACGGCGAGGATCCGCGGAGACAACGGGGCAACGGGGATTTTGCTTTTAACTTGAATTAAACACCACGCCAATTACGCTCGGTTTGCGCTAACGATACCCGGCGCCGCGTCGCGCCGTTTGCATCGGATGGATTTGGAGTACGCGATTTTCCGCATCGCAGAGCCTGCCACTCGATTTCGTAATGCAAACGATAAACTTGCACCGTGAAGGCGAGGAGTATTATCGCTAGGACAATCTATTATCGCCATTGCATTATGTAATCTGATGTGTGCGCTGATGTGTAAAACATATTTTTAACAGAAATAATTGCCGTAAGATTATCGTGTTACAATGTGTAAATAATGTTCTTGTTACAAGGCTAGTGCGAAAAAGGTTAATCGCGTTATCATTTACTTATAGTATTAATTGATGATGATTTGTTACTTAACGTTTATGTTAAAAATATCCTAAATATACTGAAACTATAAACTCTTAATTTACGCTACAGAACATGGATGATGTCACTACGTCTACGTTTATCATCGCGAAACAAAATTATTAGATAGTATCGTAAAGGCGATTTATGGCTTTTCAGGCAAGAGACCGAAACTCGCCGGATATTGCTCGGCGATGTAGGACAAACGATGCGGGTAACGACGCGGCCAAAATAACGAACCAAAATAACGGACGGGCTTGTCGAAGTGCGAGGTGATGCGGAGCGTCGAAACATCAATCTCGCGAACTTTTTCGAACTCTACTCCGCGATGATGCGCGGTGACAGGTCGCAGAGGTTTAGGAAACGATCGTGAATGCGTCGGGGTGCGACGCCGCTGGCACCACCGAGGGTGCACGTGGGACGAGGTGAAGGTAATCACTTGGTGATGTAGTTCCTGCGAAGAGCGGTAGAGAGGGTCACGAGAGTGGGTAAGCGGGCAGGAGGACCGAGGGGTTGAAACGGTATACGGTCTGCATCGCGGTGCACACGACCACCGTACACACAGTGCCGCACCGAGTGCGAGTATTAGAGCGATTGACTGCCGGACGTAACCCGTACGTGCCGGCCGGTAACACGTGTAACATACTGCCGCCATGTATCTCCCTCTACCGTTCACGTGTTTATGTGGAATCGGGGTCGGTCGCCATCGCGGCGCGTTCACACATCCGAAAGACGAGCCGCATTTTTGCCCTCCACAAATCGTCGCCGGCCCGCTATTGCAGCTAGGGCGAAAGTGAAATTGTACTCTCGCACGTGGCTCGTTATCTCATATATATAAGAACTATTTTTTATTGTTATCGAGAAATTGCAAATTGTTGCAAAATGATATTAATCTTCTTGGATGATCATTGACCATTCAATATGATTTATTTTTGCTTCCATAACTTTATGTTTCTAAATACTTATGTTGCTAAACTATTTCGACTTCTGGATGGCGATGTAATTTCATTCAAAATGATATTGCACATGTTATACTTGCATATTTTCTAAGAGACAATGATATAATGATGAGTACTGATGATGATGATGATCCATATGGCTCATGGATAATTTAAAGTTTAGATAATAAAGCGGGACATTAAAAGTTACTACCCCGATAAACATGGTGCACGCGGTCACATTTTTCGCAATGGAAATCGCTCGCAGACAGCCGAAGCGAGCGAAACAACGAATCAACCTGCGCGACCTCCGCGAAATCGCGCGCGTTACGAAACAAAGCTCGCTCGATCATGAAATACTGCTCGTGCCCCGGTTGCGTCCGGGGCGCACGGTGGTGGAGGGAGGGAGGAAGGCAGAGGGAGACGGGGTAGTTTAACGTAGGTAGGTAGGTGGTTTATAGTGATGCGACAAAAATGTAAATGCGATATCGTCCAGGATTCTGTGGTATAAATCTCGCGTTAATGTGTGGGGCGAACGACGTGGCGCTGACTACAGAAACGAGTCAGAGAGAAAGACGAGTGTGGAGGTAAAAAGTGAAAGAGAGAAAAGGAGAGATAACCAGAGAGCCGATGCGAGATGGAAGAAAGAAGAGACGTGAGAGAAAGGGAGAAAAAGAGAGATTCTGTCGTAGCGTTCATTAGGAATCCCTCTATCTCCCTCAGCACCCTCGTGTACCGAATCAGAGCGGGGGAGGAAACGAGAAGAACAGAGAGAACGACAAGGCAGGAGGAAGGG
>JANQDE010000116.1:0-63920 GCA_037157785.1 Cephalotes varians | reverse complement strand
AGAGAGAGAGAGAGAGAGAGAGAGAGAGAGAGAGAGAGAGAAAAGCTCAGTGATAGAGTGAGAAGAAGGGAGTAGAAGAGCGAGGGTGCCGCGATAGATCACGCGGGCGGCAGCGCTCCTTCGAAAAACATCCATAAAACGCAGTAGGGCGGACTCAGCGACAATAAACTCTACATATAAATCTTGTCCTCTGACGCCGTGATACGCTGATGGCGAGCACGATAATCTCCGAGAATGCGGGTCCCTCTTCTTCCTCCTCCTCCTCCTCCTCCTGCTCCTTCTTCTTCTCCTTCTTCTTTCTGCTACTCGTTCCGTCCACTCTTTGCTCCCTCGCAGCGCCACCGACCGTTCCGCGCAGTCTTTCACCTCGGACGTTTCTTCGTCGCGTACGCACCACCGTACGGCAGATTGCATTTGCATTGCCAAAAGGGTAGCCGAATCCGTGCGGCTTGAGTCCACGCGTGTCGCAATTCGATATAACGGGAAACTCGCATCGAAAAAATGCGCAAACATCGCGAAAGATGCGTGATAAGAGACAGACGAAATTACACGGTAATTGTTAAACGTTCGTCAATTTGTTAAACGATCGTTGCGTTTCAGACAAATGAAATCCGTAGTTCAAGATCATGCGAGGTATCAAATCGATCATTGTACGCCACGACCGTGAGAAGAACAAAAGAGACGCGATTAATCTCGTTTCGTCGCGCGGAGTCGAAATCGAAGTCGTTTAGGCCGAAGAAGCGTGGCTCCCGTTACCCCGTAGATGTAGCCTGGAATTAAAGTCTCAGCCCCGACCGTCCTCTATCGTCCCCCCCTCGTCGCCGCCACTGCCGCCGCCGATCCACGGCATCCCTTCGCCTCTACGCCACGTCTCGCCGTATCTTCGACCGTAATTCACAGCCCCGTGCCTGCTTGCCGCTCCCTAAATGCTTCTAACTCCTATTCCTTCGGCGGGATCGAACAATGGCGCGTGAAATTTCAACTTTGAGCCTGCTCCCTCGCCCTTCTAGCCACCTGGCCTCAGCCGCGCGGAGGCCGCCCCTTCTTACTCTGCAGGCAGTCGCGCGATCTCTCGCTCGCGTAATTTAATTATTCACTCGAGAGCCGAACTCGGCGGATCTTGGCCGACTACCATTCGTTCGCCGGCTTTTCTTGCGTTCTCCGGCGGCGTTAACTCGTCTGCAGCATCCCGATCCCGCGTTCGCCATCTCTCGCGAGTCGGTCAGGGAGCAGAGGAAGAGGGAGGGTGAGAAGAGAAGGAAGATGAGGAGGTAAGGGATACCGAAAAAGTGTACGGAGAAACGAGCCAGACACTTCCCTCCCTGTGTCTGATATCTTCTCTCTCCCGGCATCGCGTCACGTAAATCTTCCTTGCTGCACGGCGCGCTGCTGCTGTTTAGTTGCAAGAACGATTCCTCCGCCAACGCCAGAAACAGATAAACCGACGAGCGTTGCGCGAAATGAATCATTACTTTTTATCGGAGCGGACGAAGCGTTGTTATACCGACGGTAATTAGCAAGCTCGCTCGGGCGCGCAGTGACGCTGAAATTTACGTCGAATCGGCGAGCGTGGAGAGACGCTCCTACGCTTTTATGAGAAAAGAATGTGACGAGGGTAGTCCGGGAGATATCGCCCGTAGAGACACGAGGCGACGAGTCGTGAAGGGGAGTCCCGCAAATATCTTTTACATTGGCTACTTTCCATAGAAACGTTGTAAATTTACGAACTTTGGCAACTTCCTCCAGTGTGAATTTTAGATCGTGTTAACGATCGAACTTGCGTGCTTTTATTACTCAGATATTCGACATAGCACTTCGGAGAGAGTCGCGAAGTTCGCGGGGGATTAAGCCACTCCGAGTCAGACGTCCAGTCAGAATTTCACCGTCACGGTTTGATACATTTCATAGCCTTCATAGTCGAAAGTTTCATCTGACTTTTGATGCACATCGCCAATTTGTTACTTTCTACAGATTACTTACAAATCTATATTATTTTTCTATAATTAATAATAATTATTTTTCTCTACATATTATTTTTCTATTTCAATATTAAATATTATCGTATACAAGTAACAAAACTGTCGTCGTAAGAAACGTATAAATTATATGGTATAAACGTATAATTATATAAATTTAAATAAATTAAAATAATACTTAAATTTAAATAATTTTTTCTTTTTCTTCTGTATTTCTCTCTCTCTCTCTCTCTCTCTCTCTCTAATATCCCTATAAAATTATGTATGTAAAATTATCTTTTGACATGGCGCATCGTTTCCGCATGCGACATGTTAATCTCATGTCGGCTGCGTCGTTTTGAGATCCCATCGATAATCGACTCGGCGTCGGCGGTTAAGACAAGATGGATTTGTCACGCATCGCTGTCGTTTAGTCGATAAAGTGACGAGAGTCAGCCGGCGGTACAAGGTGCTAACTAGACAGAGCGGCACTCAATTATTACCGTCAGACCTCGTGTAGTTTAACTCATCCACCCCATTCCGGCGAGCCCTCCTCCCCACCTGCCCTCAACTAAACACTTTACGAGCAGCTTGCCTACACGTCGCGCGCGATCAGTGTCGTCCTTGCAACGCCTCTTATCGAAAATGGCAGCCCGTTAACGGCGTACACGTAGTCAGGTATCTCGCGCTCTCTCGCGCACCCGCGTGTGCATAGGTGCCGACTAAGGCATCGCTTCCACGACGCGTTGTCGCGAGGATATGGTATCGACCATAGACGACGGAATGGCGATTAACGCGCGAAATGCGCCGATGACTCGCCTCAAAGAACATCAGCGGCTGCCAATTCTGCTTGACCGATGAAAGAGGAAGACGCGGATAAGGGAACGATTACTCTGACATGTACTAAATTATTATAATTACATATAACAAATAGAGCTAAATAGATCTGTTATTTAAAATATATCAATTGCATATGCAACAGCGGACCTATTATCAGTAATAATTGTGGATGTATCCAGGATTTTTTAGAGGCCTTATTAATTCTGTTATCGCAGCAATTATTTGCGTTAATTATTGCAAATTGCTTTTTTGGATATTTTAATACTTAGAATATCTCTTCCTAATTTATTTATTTTTCTTGAAGAAAGTATGGACAAAATACAATGATTAAAAACGAGATATATAGTTCTTTAACATTGTTAACAAAATGTTATAATTAGGTATAAAATATTTGATTATTTTTATAGGAAAAAAATTTTTTTAATTTAGAAAAAAACAGAAAGTTCTGTTCTACGAGAAATATTGCTAAATATTATTAAAAATGTGGTATTAAAGTTATATAAAAAGAAAAGAAGGAATAAAAGGCAAAAAAGATAATAAAATTAAAGAAATATACGATGATTTTTTTCCAAAGCGATTTAACACTTCTTCAAAATTTATGTAATGTCTCTGAAATGAATCAACATAAGGACCATACCATTCAGACACAATCTTCTGCCACTGTATCGCGCAAATCTTGTCAAGGGTGTCGTTTTCCATTTGGTCGAATGGAATACTCATTAATATTTCATATTCTGTTTTTTTTTGGCTAAAAAAATCTTGTGAAATTTTTTCTTATGTATCGGACATTTTGTTAAAATAACTCTAACTAACAAAAGCTCCAAAAATTACAGGACGGAGAAAAAATATTTTATTTGATAACAAAAAATTTATTTAAAATCAAAAGTTGTATTTAATTAAAAATGGAAAAATGAATAAAGAATTTCGAAGGGGGGAAAAATTTTTGAATACTCTCATGGTAATACAAATATACAAATAAATATCTTGTTTATTATGTTATATTATTATAGTTTATTCAGAGACAGAGAGAGAATTTTAATTCAACTCATCTTTTGATGTTATGATATGATTAGAAGCATAGCCGCGAGATTGCGCATCCGCGGGCGTTCTGCTGGCGCCGAAGGAAATTCTTGAACGAGGGAACCGTAAAAATCTGTCGAACTACTTGGTAGTCATTCTCTTCGGCTGTATATCCCATTCTTCCCTCGGCAAGCACGCGCAGGGACACGAATGTATCTCGGGCATTTCTCGCGCGGTAGGTGGCACAATGCGAAACAAATTTGTTGCCAGCACGCCGGATGATGTAACGCCGCGAAGATTTCTCTAAGGAATTCGCAGCAATGCTTGCATTCGTCGATTCGTATGGGGAGAGGAGAAGTCTCTCCACACCGGCGGAAGTCTCCCGATACGCGCCGTTCATCGCGGGATCATGCAAAGAAAATTGGATGTAGAACTCCCGTCGAGATCGGTACGAACCTTCCTCCGGAATTTCATCGGCTATACAGGAAGATCCTCGTAACTCATGCTTTTTATCGGAAGTTTAACTCGATAAGCTAATGGAAATTCTGTCGGTGCTTTAGAAAATATGACGAATAACATATCGAAAATATAAATATGATGGAGGTAACTATTTTTTTCTCTCTTCAGTCTTAGGAGCTCTATATTATTTTTTAAGTTCATAAAGCACGATAAAATTTATTCAAATATGCAATAGCTTCGTGAGTAATTAGTAAAAAAATTTAGACAAAAGATAGAATCTCCTAATCGTAGATGTTTCAATAACATAAAAAATCTAAAGCAAAAGTATTGCAAAAAGTAAAAAAAAGTGTTACTATAAATTATACTTAAGATTTAGATAGTTCTAGATAGATTCATTGTAGTGCCTGCATACATTTTTACAAGATTATGTCTAATAATACGTTAATATCCGCTGATATTCATACGAGAATGTACGTGTGCACAAATACGAGTTATTCCGGATTCGCGATATTTACGACGGAAATCCTTTTACCCTGCCCCGCTCTCTATACATTTAAATTTAATCCCTTCTGAAATTTAATTCTTCGAAAACACGCGCGTAGCGTACATTCTGTTACGCCTCTTCGCTCGGTGGCAATTACCGCCAGCCGTGCTTTTGGTCCTACGACGTACGTTGCCGGTTGCCTCGAGACAACGAGACAATCAATAAACAACACGTGTAGATAACAATCGTGGGATAGAGACCCTCTATTTTCCGGGATGGCCACTGTAATTGCCGTACGTGTTTCGGCGAGCTTCACTTCGTCCATGCTTTTCAGTCCGCGCGAGACCAGATATGCGGAAAGCGTATGCGAATATCTCGAATTAGCAATTTTTCCACTGAAGTGGCAGTTCAAATAGTATTGTTATTTTATCAATATGTAAATGTTGATTAAGAGTATAAATTAGTAGCATTTTTTAATATAATTAAATATTATATGTATATAATTATATGTATATGTATATATATAATAAATATTATATGTATATATTATATGTATATGTATATATATAATTATATACATTACGCGCGCGCGCGTGTGTGTGCATGTGTGTATAACTGAGATTATTGTGAGATTATTTTATAAACAATTTTCAAATCTATGAAATGTCTAATCTAGACCTGATATCGTTTTATTTTTTATGAAATTAAATCATAAAAAAATGTACGCATAGGCTAGGAAAAATTGGCTTGGATAAAATATAAAAATAAATTGTTTGACAACTGACTTATATCGATATCATATTAAAGTATTGAATAAAAACTATTTTTATAACGATAAATTTGTTACACAAAAATAAAGTTTCATAATGAAACTCTTATTACATATTTTACAATAATTTCATTACTATCAAAAGTGTTTATAGAGTTTTATCACTGAACCTCTTGCCATCCTTGTGCGCGTGAAATTCTAGCCTTGTCATTCGTAATCTTTATAAACTCTTCCTATTTAAAAATTATTATAATCTTGAAATTTTTGTATTAAAATTTTCGTTTTAAAATGTTACAAAGAATTTCTCATTAAAATATTTATCGTCAGTTTTGGGATATCCCGTACAGTTTCAAAATATCTCCAGATAGAGAGAGAGAGAAAGAGAGAGAGAGAGAGAGAAAGAGACAGAAAGTTATTTTATTCCATATATATCTTCAACTCTTATAAATTCATAAAATCACATTAAAATAAAAGATTAAAACAAAAAAATTAGAAATAAAAGAATTTGTCATACTCACTTAAGTGCAGCAGCGGAATTGTTACATGGAATATTACATGGAAAATACAAACATATTCAAATTATAACAGTGTCCAAAATAATTAATATTTCAAAGATAATCGTTATGTGCATGAAATAATTATAAACAGATTTAGTTTTACTAATAATGTAATGTAAAATATAAATAGATTATTCAATTCCGTGGTCGCTTGCCGTCGCCCAATACTTGCCCAAACCTCTTTCTCCCCTTTTATTCTTTCTACTTCTTTATTGCATTAACACAATTCACTTGTGAAAACACAGTTAATTATAATCGCGCGCTCACTAATATCCTAATATGATGATATCGCGAAACTTTGCACCGCGTTCCCAGTGTTAATCAAATACGATGCGCAGTTTATTACATTACAGCGAAAGAATAACGTGAGAAAAATGTAATCATATGAAGCTATGTAGGTTTTACTCAACATCCGCGATGTTTCGCAGATTAATGGATCTTAAGATAGAAGGCTTTAAGCGAAATATAAACATTGAATTTATACTTGGAATTTATACTATATTATAATACGAATTATATATATTTATTAAATGTGTCGCGACTCGGTTCGAAATCGATCCTTTTCATTCTCGCAATTACGTTCCGTTAATGATCAAAAAAGTTTCTAAATAATATTGGCAATTTTATTCTGATACCGTGCAATATGATGCAATTAACAAACTTGAATTAAAACATGACGAATTATCCAAAAATATATATTTGAAATTTAATATGGCATGTATATACATACAGTATATTTTGAATACATATATATCTCTCGAAATACACGTGTTATTAATAAACTGTCGACATAACATGATTTTTCGATATTTAAATTACCCAACGATATATTAGTATGTCAATCCGCAAAAAATAATCATCAAATTATATTGAAATCAGCGAAGACTTCGAAACGCAACGCAAGAGGCACTTAAATTTAAGCGTCATCAAATAAATAATTATAAATCGTAAGTACTATAAGAAACAATAACAATTCTATCTTATATATTGCTTCAAATAAATCCTAAACTTTTTGTTTCTTTAAACAAATAAATCGCGAAAAATACCTGTTTAGATAAATAATCGACTTCAGTATACTTATATCGTTAATTGCAAGAATTAATCGATTGTGGGAGATCATAATTATTAACTATCCGTAGAGAATGATAGCGTGTTCTCGTAATATTTGCCGGGATCGCGGTTCGAGAAATAATGACACTACGACGGAGTGATTCACGCGGTCGACTCAAGTCCGTGAGAATGATAGCGCGGCTAATCTTGTGGAAATACAACAGAGCGCAAAAAAAGAAGAAATACTGAATGTTGCGTACTAGTTAGTTAATATATCGCAGCTATGAAACATTTACCAATCTATGAAATAATCGAAAACTATTAATAAATATTCCGTTTTTTGCCTTTCCGATTATTTGCCTTTTTATCCTTTTGACGGATGAGCTATCATTGTATCATTTATGTAAGGAATGAAATTTATCTTGTTTTGATCGAGCAAATATGTAATTTATGTAAATTTATTATTATTATCAATTTTTTGCCAAATTTTTACTTTCCGAAAGTGAAACTGTGAATAAAATTGTATTCTTGATAAAAAATTTATTTTTTGTGAAATTTTTTATTTTTTGTTTTAATAAAAACACACAAAAAAATGAAATTAATTGCTGTGATATTTCAACTTATTGATTATTAAAATCATATAATTTTGGTCTTTTCAGGATATAAGAATTTAAAATAATGTAATAGTAATAAATTAATTTCCTTTTGCACACACACACAATAAACTTCATATTCTTTAAATTTAAATATAACATTAGATTTAGTATTAGTTTAATTTATTTTTAAATAGTGTAAACATTTCGAAAACGCCACTAATGACATTTTCTATTATACATATTATTACTTATTATAATAATACTTAAAACTTATTATATTAATATTTTTTTATTCCAATGTTTCTAATGTTCATATCGCACATCTTTTGCCTTTAATATGTAATATATCCATGTATGTATAATATAAACTAAATTATACGAATACAGCCACGAAGAAACGTTTCATGAACGATCGGATAAACGTAAACGATCGAAAACGACGTTTTTTCTTTCCCGATAAACCTACTTCTGGAATCCTAATAAGAACTATAGCGGGCCGCCATAAAAAAAAACGGGCCTCTTTCGACAAAGAAACAACGTGTATTGCCAGTGGCAGTATTCTAGCTGTTCGTGGAACACCGAGGAACGTGCACGCGGTCTCGACGACGAGGGTAAGAGATTTCTTCCCCGATGGGGATCGGGGGGGTAAGTTGGGGCGGAGGGAACAAGAGCGAAGCCCGAGAATAAAGAGTGCGCGGATTAAGAATGCTTCCTCGGAGACGAGTTATAGTCGCTTCCTTCCCGTAGTTGGAATTAATCGGCCATTCCGGAGGCGATGCATTAACAGAGACAGAGGGCGCGCTACCTTTCTCCGCCCGACCCTCGTCGCCGCCACCCCTCCGGGAGTCGAATGACTCCTTTTATTCCGGGCTCATTCACTTCGATACCCGCGATCGTTGACAATAAAACTTCCATCCTGGCGTACGGGTGCTTCGATTGTCGAAGAGGTTTGCTGAGTCGTTATTTATTCATCGACACGCTCGGCTTGTAACGCTCGCTACGTATATACTGGTATCCAGGGATTAAATCTAAATTCACATGGACGCCATCGACGTCTCAACTAGCAAAATTGAAGTTTCAAAAGATTACGCTGATTCCATATCGGACGGAGCAATCGATAAATCATATCCCTGTTTAAGTGAGAAATCATATTTCTACATATTATTATCATAATTTATATTATTATTCATATAATTCATATAGTTATATTATACAAATTTCTAAATTATAAACTAAATTATTTACAGTAAGTTTTGAAATAACTATATAAAGATGTATAACTATATATACTACTCATAGAGAACCTTATACAGTATTATAATATATACGCAGATAGGCAAATTAATAAAAATTAAATGTTCTAATAAAATAGTCTATTATATGCATTCGATTAATGAGTGGTGAGAGGATTTAATATGTTGACACATACCACAATTATTATCACTTATATTTATTCTTCAAAACTCGTATTGCACATACGTGTTCTCATAATCATCGCGAACTTAAAAAATTATCTTCGCACGAATCCAACTTGCGAGTTTTCGGATTAATATAGAAAAAAAAAATACATAAAAGCGCAAGGCGCGTTCGCTCGTTAAGGCTCACTAAGGGAGGTCGAATTGCTAGAGGATGCCGAGGGATGCGATACAAAATTTTGATACGTGCTGTGCATTCCGCCTCTATCTCATACGCCCTCATTGCGCCGACGAAATCGCATAAACGCGTGCTGTCTGTAGGCGGTTAGCGTAGAGAGACGCAGTCGGTACTTGAAGCTACGGAGGAGTTGGCGGGTAGAGAGGGCGTATCGCATGCAAATATACCGGGGAAACCTCGAAACTTAGCGCTGGCTAATTACAATCTTGACTTCACCCCTGAGCTTCATAACGGGTTACGGCGCCCGCCATGCCTGCCTTACCAACTTTTTGGCTTATTGTCCTTACGTACTGGCCACGAGGGATATCTAATCCACTCGCACCTCCCCGAGTACACAGCCGACGAAGGCTACGATCCTAAACCAGCGACTTTTGTTCGGTAGCTACTTTTCGCCTCGTGTATAATTCGTAATTCGCACGACGACATTCCCCTTTCTCTCTCCCTTGGTAATCCCGCTCCGGCGACGAAGCGAAATTCACTGTAGATTCCTGACTAATTTTAAATTCGCCGCTATCTTATAGCTCGCCTCGAAGGAGACGTCACTTTGTGTGATCTTCGTCTACCTCTTTTAATCTGATCTTACGAATATTTGCAATCTGAAAAGAAGCGATTGTATTAAAATTCGATCACAAATCTGGTTTTGTTAGTCAAGCTTCAGTTTAATCTTTGAGTTTTTGATTATGTAAATATTAGAGATTTCATGTAAAAATTTATTTGCAATCAGTTTTATATAAATTATCAGATAAATATCTTTTTGATACAAGCGGATCACGCGCAGTCGTTATTTTGACTTTCTCGAAAAAAATGCGGAGAGCAGTGATGTTCTTGGTCGAATCTTGAATTCGGAGCTTTCGTGAAATCCATGGAAGAAGTTTCCGCGGTAGCGCTTGCGCGACTTCGAGTAGCTTCTGTCCAAGAGAAGACGAGACAGGAAGCTGACGGAACAGGCGGTCCACTTAAAATCGATACTGGAGTGCAGCCGTCTCCGTGGGGTGCAATTCCCATGCAAATGAATTGCACCGACACTGGCTCTGCGCAGCGAGAGGGATTGATTTTTCCAAAGTCTCGTGGCACTGCGTCGTGAACCCTGTCCGGTAAATAAGATTTCGCTAGATCAGAAATGGATATTTTTCACAGAGATGATCGAATCACACAGAAAAATATATACTATATTTAAGTAAAGATTACTTGTTTCAAATATTTAAAAAATTCATATATTCGCAAACATACAATCACAAGTATCATACTATCACAAGTTCATCATAAGCATCAAATTTATTTAAATTATATTTTGAATTCTAATAAGCTTAATATTTCAATCAAGAATATTAATTTAGAACAAAAATTCAATTTGTTATTAAATATTTCTCTGATACAATTTTATAATATTTTTCATCAGAAAATTCTTATTTTGAGTACGTGATAACAAATTTTTCTAAAATTTTTTTTATATTTTAAGACTGTTATTAAGAAAATATTCTTCATTAGAGATAATCATCACTTGAAAGAAGAAAACTGTAATCACTTTTCTTACCAAGTAGAGCGATATTTTTCTGTGTGTGAAACAATTTTAGTTTCTAATTCTTAACACACAAAATTCTCTACATATGGCAAAATCTGAATAACAAATTTTCTCGGAATTTGTATCTCAAATGTTACAAAATAATACTAACAATTATTCAAAAAATAATTAACTTGGAAAAATGCTTTTTTAAACAACTGTGTTATTTGTTATTTAATATTTAAAGACAAGAATAACGATTCATTGGTTAATAAGTAAATTTCATTCAGTTATAAAATATTTAAAGGATAGTATTTGATTTTGAGACATTTAAAAATTTTTTTATGCTTTTTCAAATTAATGTGATTCACGAAGAGCGAAATCATTTGCAGAACTTACGAGATAGATAATTGAATACATTCATTAACGAATACGTGAAAATATTTTAGAAAACACAAACGGAAAAAATGCTGAATTAATCTTCTACATCAGAATTAATCACAGTAGAAGAGAGTGCGCTGTCCAATTAAGTATCGCTCATCAACGTTACTTAAATTCAGAATTTCTAATCGGGATATCACGCACGGCGGATGCAAGAAACTTGTCGTCTCGAGTCTTCATTATTTGAGTGATAGCAGATTATATATGCTTTCCGGGATGCTTTCCGGACAATCAATCTCGTCGACAAGATGTGTAAATATCTTTAAATTTGATCTCTGAAAATGATTGCTATTAATAAATGGCCGTATCTCATCTGTACAATATTGTATGTATAAATGTGAGGGCAAACTGGAATCTATTTCAGACGTTCTAATTAAAAATACGAATACATACATAATACAATTACAAATACGATATTTTTAATACAAAATAATTTTTTGAGGAAGTCTGCTTATCATAATTGATTGAAAAAAAATCCATGATTTCCAACAAGTAAACGTGTTAGATTATTTTAGAAGATGTGTCTAATATCTGACAATAATAAAATTTTTCCTTCTTCTTTCGTGCAATCTAAAATTTCAATATGCATTATTAAAATACATTAGCTTATAGATACGCGTAAAATGCATCGACTAAAATTTATTGAACGCGGACATGCCGAAATATAAAGCAATCTGTATAGCGTATCAACAACGATCATTTAATGGTTAAATAGTACAAGGCGTCAGTAATAATTAACCGCCGTATCACGAGCGGCCCATACGTGTGCATAAGCGCCACACGTGGGCACATGTTTACGCGGATTCACTGCACGACAAGGGTCGCTTATGGTGCCCACCGCGTCGTTTCGCACCTCTCGGCGCATCAAGAGGGAAGAGAGGCGGATCGCCATTATTATTCCGAGTGATGATTATACGCGCAACCACGGCTGTACTAATTATCCGGGTCATGATGGATCGCTTCCGTACGGAAGGCATGCACCCGAACAATACTTAGTTATTTCCATTAAGGGTCCGATGCGGAGATCGTAACACCGACGCGTAACAATAATTAATCACTCGCGTATTAGCAGCCAAGGTTCGTTTAAGCCGGGACAAGCGTTTCGAGATTAGATGAGCGCAACCGACGCCTGCCTCGGAACTGGACTTCCGGCTCTCGACACTTGGCTGCCGCGCGATTATTCGGGCTTTTCAGCTCGAAAAGAGTAGAAATGCGTTCGATGTCTGCTGAACATGCACGCGACATAAACAGCTCGTCTCACCACACAGATTAAAAATTAACCTTTAACTGTATCATTGATTTTATCTCGTTTATTCTTTGAACAAAGCTACTATTTCCAAATTTTCAAAAAATAAATTTATTTAAAATGATAAATTGGTTTTAAAGAGACATATAAATATTTTCAAAAATATGTAATACAGAAAGGGAGTTTTGTGTGTGTGTGTGTGTTTGAGAGGTCATGCAATCATTGCAAATGCAATAAAAAGTGACATAATGCATCCTCTGTAATTTGCTGTGTAATGTCTGTGTAATGCGTAATAAAATTTCGATTTATGGAGAACAAAACGAAAAATCTATATCCTTTAATCAAATTTACCGTGCAGGCACTCTTAAAAATACACGCAATAGAAAATATGAACATTTCCCGGTTCGCGAGCGGGACATAATGTAATTCCATTATGTAATTTCGCATGTTGCATTATTCCTACCGCATGCACGATGTTAACTGAATGTTCCGTGTCAATGTGTTTACAATGCCCGCGGCTATAGTTACAATGTAAATGCTCTGTCCAGAATGTATACCGTTTCACGATTCACATTCGAGAACATCTCACTGAGCGAATGCACCCTTCCAACCGAATCACGTTTGCTGTTAATTACTGCATTTATAGGGAATACGTAATTTATATTATAGCACGTGTCCGATAAATCTCCAGGTGTTTGGCGTTACCTTGTATTATGCTAAAACCATGCCCGTGGCACAAAAAATAAGTGGCCGTTCGATCCTAATAATGAAACGCGTGTGGCAATTAACAGACGGAGATAAGATAGGACTGTTGCAAAGCGAAAACTCGAATAAAGGTCTGAGCATATTACCGGTTCAGTTTGCATGGTTCGAATGCATTTAGCCTTTAGCTACTAGGAATCTTGTACTTGCATTTGCTAATACGATCCATTTAGTTAGACTGCCCGAATAAAAGCAACGTTATTTGTGTGAAATAAAATAGATTCTGTTCTTCCTGAAGGAATTCTACTTGAAGCGTAAACTGCATATATATATATATATATATATATATATATATATATATATATAAATTATTGTTCATATTGTAAATAAAAGTGCCCATATTTTTAATCCAAATAACATTTTGGAATAAAATCGGCTGCGTATTTGAGCTAATTTTTTATTAGTTTTCATAATAATATATGTATTCTATATTATAACTCGATATAATTCGAAATGTACTTCTATAAGGTATCTATAGTTCAAACAATATATATGAACAATAATTTTTGAAAGCAATTATTGTTTTAATAATATATGTATAAAGTTTTTGGTATTTAGTAGTTTTTGATAATTAGTACATAAATTAATCAAATTTCTAGTTTTCGTCTAATTATGGTCATCAATCGACGATCAATACAAAGCGAACTGATGCATGAGTTTCTATCGCGGAGCGTAATCTCTCGCAATCTAGTTCAACATTCTAGGAAAATAGAGAAATGCAATTTCACGTCCACGGGAGAAAATTATGACCACGTTATTGTTACTTCTCTCGGTAGCAAGGACCGAGATCAAGGCGCATAAATCAGTCACCGCGACATCGTGGAGCAAGACACATGTCGTGCGCTAATGCGAGATAGCTTAGCCAAGTAAACACCGCGAAATTCTAAGAAGAGCATAGTTACGTCACTGTAATGTCTTCTCCTATTATCTTTACAAATTATTTCTATCGTTGCGGCACCATGTCGGTGCACGGAGAGGCTGATTCGAAACGTTAATAACAGCTTCAGGTCTCAAAAGTTATTGGGAATCATCGAGAAATCGAATATTATTTTCTAAGAATAATCAAAAATTGTGCTAAAATTAGTTAACCTGAATTACATAATCTGAATATTAAATATTAGATTAATTTATATTAAACTAACTTTGAAAATATATTCACTCGACGATAGCGTACAATTAAAACGATCGGGTCCACGATTAGTTTTTGGGCAACATGAGTCTCGGTTATCCCTGAAGCAGCGCGGCCGAAAGTTCCGGCTTATAATCATTCGCAGTAAAAAAAAAGATTCGTATATCTTTCGATCTTCGTGGTCCTCCTAATTTATAGACGGACCAGTTCTCGGATCCGATAAATCGAACGGCGAGCTCGTACGTGTGGGACGGGCGAGAAGGATGAAAGAAAAGAGGAGGGGACAAGCAAAACGACGTTTTTACGACGAGCTCGCCTGGGTAAACGAGTGAATCGAACTTCTTCCTTGTCTGCGCTTTGATCTGTCATCCTCGTCGTCATGCGATGAGACGAGCTCGCCGTCAGCATCAACCCGGCCGACGTGCGGGCTCCGTCGGGCCAATTTATGATAATGAATCCGGAGATTTATCGTCGACTTCTCGCTACGACGAGATATTAAGCGAGCCAGCGCAAAATTAGAATTGGCGCAAGCGAGTCACGTCGCCGCGAGTCTCTCACTCGTTTCTGCGGCGTCGTCGTCTTTGCGACGACATCTTCGTTACATTCGCCGAATATTCATCAGAAGATTTGCCGATCGCGATTAGTCCGAATCAGTTTCGCGATACGCGCCAAATGTTTCGCGAAATACGTTACAAAATTCATGCGGAAAGAAAAGGAAGAGATTTAATATGTAAAGTTGGGACGATTACAATTATTTACGAACGTCTTAGCTTGATGGAATTAATGCGAAATAAATCCTCCATAGATAAAAATGAAAAATAAAAACTATTAAAATATTCTTGAAGAATCATATATTAAATCTTCATCGCAGTTATATGTATATTTAAAAGATCTGAATCGAATTTATATATACGACGTATAAATCTATTAAAAATTTAAATTAAAAGACTTGATTGTTTATTTTAACGGTTTTTTGTAAATTCCAAATTGAATATCGTCAGTTCAAAAAGTAGAATTTCTGTAGAACGCTTCCTTCTATGCTTTGATCAATCGGAGAGAGTTAATATTTTTTTATGTTTACGTGTACATACAATAATTGAAACTCCTAATTGACCGACCAAAATGACCGCGTTGGAATGAACTGGACGAGTCGTTGGACGTAAATGAAGAAGCAGTAAGAAGCGACGTGCACGCGCGCGCCGCGTGCGAGTCGCGGCCGAAATTTTCTTGCGCTGCGAGGAAGGAGCAGTGCGACGGTAATGCATTAACCGAACCGTCGTGCCGTGAGTTCGGCTCTACGCTAATGAAACGTAGCAGAAATATCTCGGTCGTTTAATTAGAAGCAATAAACGGAAGGAGTTCAATTGCCTGGTGTATCCGTACAAGCTCACCATTCCCGAGTCGTTTCACCCGTCTAGAGCGAATACTACCCGGCTTTTCCGTCCTTCCTCACGATTCACCCTCGCCATCCTCTGTAAGGTGCCTCACACTACCATCGTGAGACCACCTCTCTTACTTCTCCTTTTCTGCCTACGCGCTTTTAGCTCCCCCATCTCCCTTTGACTCTTCCTCTCTATTTCTTCTTTCTCTTTCTTTTTCGACTTTTGAACGTTCACACGCAAGCTCCTCTATAATTCCGATACTAGTTCCAATATTTAATGCCCGGTTTCTTCTTTTACCGCGGAACACCTCGACGTGGCTGGTCCCTGAAGGAGAGAACGGTCGGCGAAGAGTGCAGAATGAGCCCTAGGCTCCGGCGACGTTCGATAAGTGCGCGCTACCGCGATTAAGCTTTCATGAGTGTCGGCCGAGATCGTGGAGAGTGCCGTTCATCTGATATGCACAGACAACTGTGTGACGAGACTCCGTGTTACGGGACCCCAAAGACCCGCCACCGCTTTGCTTGCCGGGAAGGGAAACACGGTCTTGCTATGCGTTAGACCGCAGAACCCGAATACCTTGTTGACACGCCTCGCAGACTCGAACTCTATCGGAGATGAATTATCGCTCGTGGGAATATTATTTAATCGAACAACGTATCTGTACGCCGCTGATTGGATTTTTATAGACGACGCGCGCTGTTCGCTGGTCTCGTTACTGGTAAAATGGAAAGTCGACACTCTTTCCATCGAGATCTGTCGCTTTAATGAAGAAGAACGGCTGATGTATCTTGATCGTACTACATTCCGCGTTAATACCAATTTGTAAGACTAATGAAAAGCACCAGAATCTTGCGTCAGTAATCAATATCAATTTTTCATGCAAGTTGATTTTAATTAATTTAAAAACATAACGAGCTTAATATTTTATTAGTCTTTAGAAAAACTTAAGAGCAATACCTGTTGGAAATATCGTGCTGAGAGATATATATGTTATGAAAATAAAAGAAGAACTTCGTATATCAATTTAAAATCAGATGCGATATCGTCGCGATGTTGAACGATGGTAGAAACAGTTGGATGATGGAACACGGTGTCAAAAAACGAGGGAGATCGTGACGAACGCAGTGCATAATCAAATAACGAAGCAACGTGCGGTTTTATGGGCTGGTCGGAGGTGTATGTGTCGTGCGACGTGCGCGATACGGCGCTTGAAACACATGCGATGTACGAAAATACGAGTTTAATAAAAGAACGAATGTCACGGTTACACGCGACGGGTTAACGACTGAATTAACACACCCCGGCTGAAATAAAAAAAAAACTGACAATTCAGTTGCGTCGTTCTTTGACGTGGCAAGTGACGAATCTACAGTAGAGAGACGTAGATAACATAAAGGACAACAGTTTTAATCTTTAAAATAAATCAAATGATTCAAATGTGTGTGTGTGTGTGTGTGTGTGTGTGTAAAAATATTATTTGATTCACTTAATTCAACTAGAATTACTTAAGATTAAATTCGCATAATTTCGATAATGTTGTTCAATTTGGTACAAGACTTTTTACAAAAGCGGGCAACGTTATTTACTATTGCTAATAATATATACATATGTATCTGCAGTGCAAAATAAAAGCTTCTCTACTTTTTCTAGGATTAATAATAGGTAGGTACCACACGCAATCCTTTTTCTCGCGCACGCATACGCAAGAGCGTTTGTCGGACGTGTCCTCTCGCTCGTTTTTGTACGCGCGGGTCGGTTTTTAGTCTGCGCCGCGAAGGTGGCAGAATGGCATAACGGCGATAGTCTGGCCGGTACATTAGCAGCAGGTTTAATTACAAGGCCGAAGTGGTGGCAGCAATAGTGGCGGCAGCTTGGAACGGAGTGCTCGCGAATACTCACCCCGGTGCTATATTGATTCCCGAGATTGTCCAGTCGAGGGGCGGGGGGGAGGGAGAGCGGAAAAGGTAGTCCTCCCGAGTATGTGAACTGACAACTGAGGGTTGCGAGAGGGTGCGAGGGCTTGCGTTTGGCTCACGAAACACGTTCATTGTCTCCTCTCTTCGCGGTCACCCTTTCCTTCATGATCATCAACTACATCACGTTCCGCTATTGGCCTCAAACCAGTGCCAAGCGGCGAATCAAACAGTGAATTAAATGGTGGAGAAAAATTAAGAAATTGTCAGGATTATTTCGCGTGCTTCGCTGCAGTTTCTCCGCGTCATCTGAAAATTCTTCGTTCGATAATTGAATTATGTCGAAAACTTCATAAACGGTTCGACATTCGTTGATCAAAATTGAACGAAGGATAATTAGCAATTGTTCTCTCTAAAGCCAAAGTCATACTATTGGTTATAAGAACATGTTATACGAGGCATATGAAATTTCTACACGCGAGCATATATTACATCCGGTGCACGCTCGAATCAGCAATCTTACGTAGCAATAAATATTAGCACGTCGTACAAAAACTGTCTCGTACATACAATGGATACCGGTACCGGTACCGTCCCCCAAGCCGGTAGCGAGATAGGTCGACGTACTGCGTATTTCGCCGCTCCTTCCACGCATTACCATCTGGACTCTTGTTATCCTCTTCGCGCTCTGCCGATCCTTCCGCGCGCCTTTCCCTTCGACAGAAAAATAAATCGCGGCGGCGACCGATGTAACGGGGAACTTACGAGCGTAGATTCGGAGCAGAAAGACAAGACGCATCTTATGAATAATGGATGGCCGGTGGCTCATTATACGGGTGAAAGGTCAAGGGCAGTTTTATATGTGAAAACATGGACGATCGGGCGGCCGAGGGCCGGTAGGACCATCGCTCGCCATTCATTCCGCGCCGCAAAAGCTCCTCAAGTTCCGCGAAGGAAGAGACACTAGCATCTCTCCACAGTACTCGGCCTGTCTTGTCAGACTCGTAAATATCTACCGATACTCTCGATGCTAATCCGAATACAGATGTGCCTTCGTTTTGTCTGTCGGCGATTAGTATATATGAGAGATGTTAAACAAAAGCCGCGTTCCTATAGCACCAGTTAAGCATCATTTTTCACGTGGAATAGTAACATTTCTTATTTTCAAATAAATCAGTTTCGATAATTTCGTGTCAACGTCGATTATAAAAATTTTAAAAAGTCACATTTATTAGTTTAGAGAATAAGATCTAGTTCATATTATAGATATCCCGTGTGAAATTTCTTAACATCCTGAATATATGTTAAAAAAGAGAAAAGAGAAAAATTTCTTTTGATAGAATTAAGAATTAAAAGATGCGAGTTAAGCGCAAAATAAATTCTAAAATCTTGCAGAAAATAATATCAAAACATGGAGCCGATTAAATGTCATAGTTCCCTTCGCGCTATCTAAATTTCCCTTATCGCTTATCACGAGACACTTCCCGATGTTATTTCATCCTCGAGTGCGCCACAAAGAGCGTGAAGATCGACGCGTCGCTTCGACTTAAGGGTTGCTCCATCGACCTCGCGGCGTCATACCATGGAATCACCCGAGCTCAGGTTTCGTAGAAAGGTGGCGGGTGCTTCCTCTCGCGAGATGAGAAAAAGACGGGGAGGAACGATAGTAGAAGCGGCGTCATGAGCCAGTATAATTAAGGTAGAAGAGATCAGAGCGAGAGGCAAGGGTCTAAGGGTAGGTAGGTAGATAGGTAGGAGAAAGAGATGGCAGGAGAAGGAGAGAGAAGTGCCCTAGATCACCGGACGTCTAGCAGCGGAGCTGTGAGCGCAGATAAGAACCGCTACGGCGACGGCCAAGATGGACGGCCGACCGGTCTCAGCACTAGCCGGGCTCTCTCCGCTCCGCTACCACGTCGCTACCAAGCGAGCATCTCCTCCGCCTGCCGCACCCTGGTCCCTAGAAGCTTCCTGGGGATCCTTATTTATACGCCGTCGGCCCAGACTAACGCCCATTGTCCCATTTCACCCCCGAGGTAATCTGCCGGACGCAAATCTAAGGCCCTGATCCTGCGGGCTACCACGAAAATCTATGACGCCTTTAATTTACACGCACACCACACCCCCGTCCTCTTGCCGCCGCCGCTTTCTGCCTCGAGTCGCGACAAGTGAGGCCCTAGACAGTCCCTTGTGCGGTGTCGAAGACTAACGAAGACACCGAATCCCGTTCTTGATTGACCGGCCATCGTTAAACTTCGATCCAATGAAAGAGGAAAGCTACTTCTATGGCACTTCTATGTGCCATTTTAAGAATTGATGACAAAAATACAATTACATAATTCTTTCAGATAAAATAAATGCAATTGGGACATGTATTTTTTAAAAAAAGGTAATTAATAATATTTTCTATTATCTAATTAATAAGCTTTCATAAATCATTGATAGTACAAAAATAAAAAAGCTAATAATTATCTAAAATTGCAAAGAATATATAGTAATTTGTACTAGAAAAAGAGAGAGATTGGAACAATGCAAATTAAAGCTATTAATTAACATGTAGATTCGTCACGTTTCAAAATATTTTACAACCCTTCATGTCCTTACATCGATCGCAAATATTAAACTTTCCTAAGCACACGACGAAGCGATCTATAGAGATGAGCGTGATGGAAGATGGGGTTGCGAGTGTGCGTGTGGAGGGAGGGGGATTCGGCGATGTTCCTTCCAAAATCGAGGTAGCGATGGTCTGGGTCAAATATTAACGTCGGGCCCGATAATTGCGAAGTAGATTGTAGGAAGGGCGGGATCCGCAGCCGCGCGATCGGGCGAACCCGGAGTCCTCGTGCCTGATAGCATCTCGCCCTCTCCATAAATATGTCGCAGTGAGCTTAACCCCCTTGCCTATCTGCGAGGCACGAAGTAGGGGAGGCATTAATGTCAAACCGAGACGCGAGTTATGGCTCCCCCGTCAATTCCCAATGAATTCAGCGTTTTCGGCAGGGAATCGATGCGTTCCGACGAGCAGCCGGGCGGCCTCGCTCGCCAAATCGCACGCCATTTTTTACGGTTTTCGTCGTTTGCAAAATGCGCGGCGCGTTGCCACCCTCTGTTGTCGAATGATCGATTTCAGTCTGTAAAAAGTCCGTCGTTTCGCGACAACGGTAGAAACTGTACTAGGTAGGTGATATATTTTTATGCTACAGGCAGGAGAGAAATATGACGCGATAACGTGTAGAAGCTGTTTCTAATCACTTCCATAAAACAGTATAAATTTTTTTATGCTTTGAATGCTAATCACTTTTATATCGAGAGAATGAAAGAGAAAAAGAGGAAATGGAAAATTATCACGGTTTTCCATGATATTTCAGTTTCAAATAAATAATTTTCATTTGTTTCATATAAATATATTATTCTTGCATGTATATTTCAATACATGAGATGATTACACAAATTATTTACTTAAAATTAAAATATGATATTAAAATTATTAAAATTGTGATTTGTTATAAAAATAATTTAATTAATTAACAGGAAGATTAAGAGAGTCCGTAATATAACGTTAAATCAAAAACCAAATCGAATCTGTAATAATGATATATATGACGCGTTTATATCATCACGCATTTTATTGTTACGATGGACGATACGTGCAAGTAACGATTGGAAATATGAGAGCGACTTAAATTTTTTTGTTTTTGTACACAGGTTGTCGATGGCGATCATCGATCATCGTGTCATCGTACCAATGTGGTACTCGAAGACATATCTTGTGTTTGTGAAATGAGGAAAAGACCGATTGATGTTCACCGTTCGACAGTGATGGAACGCGACATCGTTTCTTGACACGAACGAACGCCTGATGATTTGATCGTTATAATTACATGTTGACGATATCGAGGTCGACATCAGTTGATTTTGTATTACTTGTATTACTCTTGCAAAATTTAAATTGATTTTGTATTACTTGTATTACTCTTGCAAAATTTAAATTGTATTGTGCTTTATAATTGTATTGTAAATTGAAAAATAAAATAAAATTATCAAATCAAGAAGAAGTTTTATCGTTTAACGTCAACCTCTTATCGCAAGTATTATAACATTGCCCGGCAAAGAATGGCTGGCTTTTCAAAGCATCTTATCTTCAAGAGAACCTCTCGCGAACCCTTGAGAGATCGTACGACCATAGACACGAAAAAACGCGTCTTTGGCGATGTCTTGAGTAACGATATGGTTACGATACGACAACTTCGGCGCCTTCGAGCAGGATCCGGCCTTTTGTGAGCCGATCGATGGTCGAAAGAGAAGCAACTTCGCGGCTTTCATGCGGGATCATGCGAGCCAAGTGCAGACGCGATTTCGCGGCGACTTCTCGTAGGTGATACAAATAACGCAATCAGTATGCAGGGGGTTCATGCATATTTCAGAGGGGGTTACGACGGTGGCCGCCGCTAAGAAGGGTTTATGACGGGGGTTGATCCGAGGATCCCCATCAAACCGCACGAGTCTGAATATCGAGCCGAAGCCGGGAGCAGGGGCAGACCTCTTAACTCCTGCAAACTCATTACAATAAATCAAGCTTTGTTCTTCGACCGAGCGAGGGCTGGCTAAATTCTGCGGATGGTAACCCTTCTGCCCGTCCCACCTTCATCCCCGTGTTGTCTGTGCCACACTCGTCTGTTACTTGACTTTTGTGCTTGTCACGTTTGTTTCTTAGATTCGTATAATGATCGTACTTATCATGCAGTACACAGACCCTGAACGATTACAATAGCGCAAAAAGCGAAGAAAATTAATCTATATATTTATTGCTCTTATAAAAATATTACATACATATATACTAAATATGCGAGTCATGTTTATTTTTAGAAATCTGTACGATTTTCTAAATTAGTATTAACAATATAAGTTTAATTATTCTGATTTAATCTATTTTGTTTAATTTATATATAAACAGGAGTCACAAATTATATATATGTTGTGTTTATATAAGTGATTTACACTGAAAAAAATGTTTAGTATTTGTGATTATAATTACATGGTAAAGTAATTATGATCAAAAGCATTTCTAAGGATATCAACTACAATATTTCTTTGATAGAACTATTAATATAATTATTATTATCAACATTATAGAAATAATAACTTATAAAAATGGTGCTTCTAATTACTTTATCATATAATTATAAAAAAACAGATTTTTTATATTCTTCGTAATTAACTTCAACGCATGTTATTCGGATTAGTTTATTTATGTTTACATGATTTTATATATTAATATGACACTAAATGCATTGAAAATAAGCAAATAATTTATCATTTTATACATTAAAGAAAAAAATTAATTTTAATCAATGAAAGTTTAATCCTATTTCACCACTTGCTTTACCAATAATAATTAAAAGTTAATGAAATTAAGTTAATGTAATTTGAGTGATTGAAAAAGTACTTAAAAATTCAAAGAATTCATTCTGCTGTTTTATGTGTTAAAACGTTCTTGCTCCAATCTAAATATAAGAAAATTTCACTGACAAAAGTTACTGTAGATGTTACAAGTCTATCAGCAACTTTCGTAATTTGAAAACTTAATATACTTGAAAATGGCTTTTTGTATATTTATAATAGCAAGAGAGAAGGGGGCATCGCTGACCTTGTTAGAGTCGCGGCACGGATTTGCACGGAGAGATACAGAGGGATATCAGGCAGATGTTGCATTCTGCGGAGCTCCACGTGCTACAGGCGTCGACATTGACTAATGATGGCGTGGCGAAGGGGGCGAAGGGGGTGCCAGAGGGCCAGACAGCGCGCCCTGGAACAGAAAATTCACCCAAGTTCACGCGACCTGTTGCACCCCCTAGCTCACCGTTTAACCTATAACCTGCCCGCCAAACATGGGTTTAACCTTACCTTATCGCGTTATCGAAGTGCTCGGACCAGCCGCCGCGTTTGCCAGTCGTGTTTACTTTCTTTCTCTCAACTTCCATTGCGGTTGTCAATCGACTTTCTCTTGCGAAAGGCATGCGTCGTTCTACTGCCAGCGAAACCGGCGTTACATCAACGTTTCCGATTTCAAACTTATAAGCATACAAAATTGATCCTCTTATCTCTTTTTAGCGATCAATTAATGTACTTTTATAAATGTATTCCTTTGCATTTATATTACAAATAAAATTTATCAAAATTGTATCGCATAATTGTCGCAAGTTTAGATTCTTCCTAATCAATAAACTCTGAGTAATGAAGCAAATGCTACAATGGACATCACAGAGCATTGTGTTCTATCGTTACATTCTGCATCATTGTGCATAAGGCGCACAAGCAAATTTCTTCTTCGAATTATTTTCGACTTAGCTGATTTAAGAAAATAGTAGAATCATGTTTTCTTAAAATTGACTTTCTCCGACGTATCTCTCATCAATTTGCAAACACGTTCGGCCAGGTTCCCCTCTCGTTCGTCAGTGACAGTGCGTGCCAGCACGCGAGAAGAGGGGGCCGAAGCTGCAGTCGTGGATGGAAGCGCTAATTATACTGCACTTTCCTCGGACCTGTACCCGCTTATTATTCAGTCCGAATCAATCCGCGCGCGCGACGACCACGAGCGGGAGGGCGCATCGAACGAAAAGCAAATTAAATTCGGCGGCCACGTTAACGCGATTACACGAACGGGGTCCCGGCAAAAATATCAATCGCACGTGTAATCCCGCTTAACGAGTGTACCTTTTAATTAATCACCATTTTCAATATTTCACAGTCGTCGTGAGCGAGCGCGCGTTCGCGCGCACGCACGCACGCACGCATATATATCTATGTGCGTGCGCGCGAGCGCGTATGATTTAACACCGGCAGCATTGGTATATGCATTCTCTTCCTGAACGGCGCGAAATATCGCCGCGGCATTATGCGTATATATTATCGCGGGCACGCACTTCGTGATTGAATGGCCACGCACGCGTGTGTACATTGCGCGCTGCGTCGCGGCTATACGCGTGACTCTTAAGCCGCGCTTATCTGCACAACGAGAATTTCAATTTGTCCTCGGTATGGAATTTATGCGAAAACTTTAACGAGATCTAGTCCACATACGGGCGATACCTTCGACGATATTTCCTTTTTTCTGACGAACGATTTATACGTCGCGATCGACGGGTCTTAAAGAATTTTACAATAGCACGTTGCGCAATGCTATTATGCTTGTGCGCACACACGGTACATTCCCTTCAGTTCTGTCCCGAAAGCGTTATTAACAAGTTTATGCCGCCGTATAAATTGTCGAGTAAAGTAGTCGCGCCATACATCACGAGATTAGGAACATAACGTGAAATGCGCATAATCTCTCATTTGCTATTTTTTAAGAAAGTATGGCAGGATTAAGTGTCACTTTTCGATAATTTCTTACTTATTTCTGTCATATTAATGGAAAAATGAGGAATCCCTCGCGATACCCGGAAGTCATCGATATTGCAATCGCGGATTTAATCGCAATCTCAAATTTTTGTGATACGCGACACGATTGGCCTTTTATCAAAGTAAGATATCAATTCATAGCGTAATCCTCGGACGCAAGACACGCCTCCTACGTGCCCATCCTTATTGGCCATCCTTCTTACCTCGAGATTCATTCTACCAATTACCGCGGTCCTGTTCTACATGAAGAAATCAATCTCTTGGACATGCAGTCCATTTCGTTAAGTTCAAAGTGCTTATTTCGCTATTCTATAACTCAATTGAATGTGTTCTGATTCTTATAAAGTCCAATGTAAATTTAATGTAGCATCCTTATCCTTTTTTCAATAGTACCATTTATCCCTTTTAAAACAATATTGCGATTATTTTGAGCTATTGCTTACAAATACATTATATTTTTTTCTAGATATTGTCACATTGAGAGAATTCGGATAATTTATCTAGATAATTAATTACTGTCAGTATATAAGAATTTACATTGCTACGTTTAAGAATAAGCGAGTATTATTCTTTCTGTATTATTTTTGAAACATTTTATCGTAAAATATTCTAGAAATTTCTAGAATTTCTAGATCGCAAAACAATGATATAAATATTCCATTAAATTCCATTAAAACTATATCAGTATCAACAGAATTAATAATAAATATTTAAAAGCGCTTGGAGGATATTTAAAGCATGTCCTAGAAATCGATATTATCATAGAATAGAGACTTAGAGATTCCGCGGAAAGTGTGCAGCAAACGAACGCTTTTTTTATCCATATCATTCAGCGGGTAATCAAAATTAAGCATACGGATAAGGCGACTCTCAGGAGATAATCACTTCTATTCAAGTACTTAAACTGACTCAGCTGTGTCAAAGCGATTCCGCCGCGGAACAAGAGGAAACGGGGTTGAAACGGGGTTGAAACGTTTTAAAAGCGAGCCGCTGAGTTCGCTGGTTGATGAATATTCATGCCGCTATATAATAACATTTTTGAGCCACTGTTTAGCTAATCCTCCGGACTCATTTATCGTGGGAGGCAAGGACAGCTATAATTCTTGAAAACGCTCCAACGGCGTTACTATTATTATTATGCGAATAAATACCCCGGGATTAAGTGCGATGGGGAAACGCCGGGGCGCTTGTGCGGCCGTTGCATTTTATGGAAACAAACGTAAAGTAGTTGCCGCGCGCGATTTATAGTTGTAGCTCAGGTTCGGTGTTGTTGCTGACGATTAACGACCGCGGCCACAGCGGCGCGGGATCTTCGATTAAAACAAAGAAACAATTTGCAGTCGGGCTGAAAGAGACGTCGATGCTCGCACGCGATCACGCAAAGTCGCTCGATAGATCGGAGCGGCGTGATTGTACGATCCGATTTCGAGGATAATTGCCGATACGTTTCGGCAAATTTGCTCTTGAACTTTGAACCAGAATAGCCGGTGGTTATTAGAGTAACCTAACAATGCATTATCGGCTATTACGCGACTCGGTATCGTCAGCTCGGCTAATAGACTGATATCATCGGCGTCGAGACGCGGTATCGGCGGCGCTCTGAAACTTCTCCGTGTACGTTTTTATCGCCGTTTATGCCGGGTCGCGGTTATAATCGAATTTATTTGCGAGTCTGTTTTTGTAACCGGGCCAATAACTGCACGGGCGCGCCGCGACGAAAAAAAGACGGGGACATTTTCGTATGCGACCCCCTTGTTCATGACCGGATTTAGGTAGGATCTTGGCAAATGGCGATTCTTTCCTTGCGCCATTATCGCAAACCTTGGAGCTAATCCGTTTCTTGGTTTCATTACCGAGGGGCGAACGCATCGGAAAGTCGCCAGCAAACTCCGCTTCGAAGCAAAGCGGCAACCAACCGGCATACCGAAGCTCTTTAGTTTCTCCTTGCCCTCTACCCCTTGTCTCCCCCCTCTAGCATCTTCCTCTCGTTCGCGAGCACATGTACATATACACCAAGAAACAAAGGGCGCGTCTCTTCGTTTAATGCTACCGCAGTCAGGCCTCGGAGAGATTATAATAATCTCGGTTTACGTAGCGTCTCTCGAGCTGGTTAATTTGAAGAGGAAACTTCTGTCCGTAAGATCCGCGAACCTCCTCCTCCTGCACATTTCCTTCCTCTGATCTCTTTTTCGTCCGCACTGTCGTGCGAACTCCGTTGCTCTAACTAAGCTAGATTTCACCTTAATCTCCCGTAAACTCGCAAAATTCGAAGCTACCCGAATCAGACACGATCATAAAAATGCCAAATTGATCGAATGAGGCGATTCAAGAAATTTTTCTGAGACTGTTAAAATACGTTCTCCTCTTGTCAATGGAGTTTGATTTTATGTGCACGTTATGCATCATCTTCTAAGTTTAATATTAGCTATGAAGTATATCATACTCGAAGTGTGCACGACTTACAATAGAAACAAAGAATAAGATAAGAAGATATAGAGCATATTAAAAATTAAATTTTTTTAATCGAAAAACGAGCTCTATATTATTTCCGATATTTAATTAAATTCAGTATATATAAATTCAGTTGCAGCAGTTTAATTCTTATTCGCTATTTTTTAACTAGACGCAAAAATAAACTGTCACGTGGACTCCGGTCGCTCTTCTGAAATTCTTCGCTCTATTTCGCATCTACTTTCGTCGAAGGTGCATTTAATTTAGTCTGATTATTTGTTACGACCGTCCATTGATTGAATCCGCTTTAACGACTGCCAAGGCGAACAGAAGGCATTTACCCGTAAAAGAATTGCGATTAAGCACAAAGCCGAGTCGCGCTGAGGGTTGGGGGATAGACGAGGCAGAGGGGGCAGGATGAGAATTCGTCGCTTCACGAGAGGACGGTTCCTCGAGTCGTCTTTCACGAGGATTTTCGACGAGGTCTCCCCTCGCCTTTAAATCATGAGCGCCCTCATAATTTCCGTGGAGTCAAACAAAAGACGCGTAAACAATGGCCACGGGAAGGATGAGAGCCGTCGGTGTCAAAGGAAGCGCCGCTTAAAAGTTTAATTCGCTAATTGAACCCGCGGCGTAGTCGCAGCGCCGACAATAACTGCGCAAATAAACTTGCGAGTACTTTCAATCCGTTTTTCCTGTCAAAGGAAACGCGCGCGCGGTAGGCGCTGCAATTTCGTTTCACTTCGGACGGAGGACGCGAAGGAGCGACCTTTTTTCCCTCCCCCGTCTTGCCGACGAGAGTTCAAGCGGGAGAGGATAAATAAATTAGTAACTCGTTGCCTATTCTCCCGCTGACGGCGCGCGCCCATCCACGTTCCCGTGGAATGAAAAGTACATGCAAACTTCGAGCAGCACACCGTGAAACACGCCTAGTCCTCTTTTATTTCTTTCGGGGCTGCACTTCCGGGCGCGTCAATATTATTTGCGTATCGTGTCTGCGTCGTGTGCACAAGGATTTACATTCGATTTATCCGATTATGCGCGCTCGATCGTATTTTCACGCGGTCAATTCCGCGTATACGCATTTTATCAAATTTAGCCGCAGCCTTTCAGCGAGGCCGCGTACTTTAATAACAATAACCGCACGACCGCGCAAGGTTTACGGGTGCTTATTTTATTCCATATATATTCGCAATTATTGTACATTATTTCATTTTTACGTGGTTTTATCACGTTCATCGATCGCTCGCAGCTTTAATGCGTATTACCGTTCATTCTACTTTTATCACGGCTATTTATTTTCTGATTTATCTCATCCATTTGCGCTTTCAATCACGTATTATTTTATTTCCGCAAAGTCCGTTCCATTTTTCGCGATTCGGTCATCGTCAATCATTTATTTCCGCTTCATATCTATTGTCATATTTCATTCCGGCGATTTATTTTAATAAACTGCCACGATAAAGCTACAAAAATTTATTCCAACGTAATTTGTTGACGGCCATTCATCCGCCCTACGTCGAAGTCGAATCACTTACGGAAACAAATGTAAATGGATGTATATATAATTTCTACGGCAGAGCGACCAACGTTTCATCATCGTTCGCGTTACTGCGATCAGCGATGTCGCTGCATGATGTAGACTCATGTAGCAAATCGCAATTCGGGATTACACAGTATTCGCTGATTCCTGTGTTTATCCGTGGTATATATCCTGAAACGACGAATCTTCCGAAACTCTCGCCCGTCACCGAAAGAACTTCGCCACGAACAAAGGCACGCGCGCGGTCTCTATCTGTGGAAGAACCTGCTACGATGAATATATTTCACCAAAGAGTCGTTACGTTCATGTTCGAGCTCTTGACGAGTAACGACGACTGCATTCGGCGTTCTCTGCGGCATCAACGAAGAAAGAAAGAAAGATCGGCAAAATCGGCAACGATCAGCGATACGATGCGTCCCGTCGGTCGTACGCGCGTATCTACTTAGGTACCATCGCGAGGAACGTTATCAAGAAAGTTTTGGAATTTCAAATCGACCATCCGGAGTGTCATTGGTCCCTCCATTCCTGTCCCCGAATCCTCATCCTCGGTCGTTGCCTCTCGATCCCAGTTTGACGTAATTTTCGTGTTTTTCCTATCTTTGCTAGGAGAAAACGTCGCCGGGCTTTGACGCGGAACTCCTAGAAAACGTCGATCTACAAGGATATTCCGGCGACGGCGTAAGACTCCGGCGGCATCTTTCGGTCCATTGGCCCGACAGAATGATGTAGATTCGTCGTCGTGTACGCTCCGCACGCGTCGCGTCGCGTCGCGACGGAGGCAACTGTGCCGCCATTCCGCGCGGCCATTCGTTCCGCGGGATGACAGACGATGATTTGCGGCCGGTCTCGGCCACGAGCAGTTTCCTGATTTTTATGTAAGAGAACGAGAAGATGGCGCCCGGAGACTCAGGACCCAGACGATCGTAAATTAAGCCAACACCGCGTTTCAGAGAGCGCGAGACCCATACCCGTGTGCCGATACACCGCGTTTCGCGGTCGCGCGAGTGACAGTTCTCGGTTTCGTAACGACGACGCATTTTAAATCGCCACACCTGTTCGCCATCTGTACGATGACACGTGGTAAGTAAAGCGATTCTATTTTTACAATAATTAGCGTTAAACATATCCATTAGCTTATTTGCTACGACAATGATATAATTCAAAAGACAAAATTTTCCAAAAGATGAATTAAAATATTATAATATCAATATTATAATATTATTTAATGATATTATAATAATATTATAATATCATTAAAATATTATATTATTTTTAAATACGATTTTGATGTAATAATAGATAAGAATAAAAGTATCATGAGCTTTTCATTCAATGTATTAAATTCTCATTTGTTATAAAAATAAAAGCAATCCTTTTTGATTTAATACTCTTGATACAAAATTTTTCTTTCAATTAAAAGTTATTTAGTCATTCATTATGTCGTTCCATCAGCAATAAGAATTTCAAAAGCAATAAGAATTTTAGTTTTTTTGCAAATTAAAGTTTGTAATTAAAAAATATAGTCAGTGCGGATATGCTTCATTGCGATGTAAACTAAACATCTCGTTAAAAATAATACATAGATGTTTGTTTTTCATTGTATCATATATCGCTGTCTTAGAACATAGAAGATATAAAATAGAAATAATAGTTATAAAAAGAGTTAAAATCGGAATTGTTAGAAATAGGTTAAATATATAATTATCGGTATTCTTGAAGATTTAATGCATTAGATCTGTCACATCTTCTCTGTGAAACTTATGCGCTCTCACTTAAAAATTGAAAAAATGACAAATGCAAAAAAAAAAAGAATTTTAAATGAGCAATAATTAGCTTTACCTTGCTTTTCTAAAATTACAAATATAATAAATTGATCAGCAATCGACGTATGTGAGGAATAAATTTTGAGATATTGCAAAGTAGGTCATATTATGAATTGAATCAACTTGGTCGCTTCTTTTCACGACGGATGGATAGGTCGCGATGAAAAACAGGTCGCGCGTATATTTATACGCTTCTAAAAATCGCAACAGTCGCAATAGAATAATGAGTGACAGCTGAAACACTGGTGCTTCTGCATATTGCAACTTCGTTCTGATTTGATGTACTAACGTTAACCAGAGATAAGAAAGCGACGAGAATTTATACTCATGCGGAACGGAACCGGTTGACACGCAGATGCGGGCGTCACGTCGCCTTCTCGTTCGCCATCTCGCCAAAGAATCTCTCGCGACTGACCGACCAGCCGGCGACACCAGCTTTCTCACTCATATATATAATGAATCAAATCCTCATTTCCGAGATTGTTCCGCGCGGCATCCCGATCATGCAACACGTTGCGTCCCTCTAGCGGAGCGACGTAAGACGGCAACGACAAGAGTTGAAGTCAAGTTTAGCTGCCGTCGCAAGGCGACGCAACCGAGGGAAGTTACGTGGCTGAGGTGATATGTGTCAGGTCCACAATACTCGGGCGGGGACTCGACTAAGTAAATGTTATTTCCGCCGGTGCATAATTGTGACTCCGTCGAGAAACGCCGTGACGTTAATGTTAAGGACGACGGGGAGCTTGGCACGAGACGGAAGACGCTGTTTCGCCGACGCCTACGCCGACGACGAGTGGTGAAAAACGGGCTGTGCGAAACAGTTACACACGGATGATGGTGCCGGGCCGGATAATTAATCGCCCGCTGAGCCGCATTTGTCCCGTTAATGAACGCGAATCGTGAAGCACGTTGTCCCGAATTTCGTTAGATCTTAATATAGCGCGGCCCGACATTTCTAGAACGAACGGAGAAACTTTATTACATCCGGTTTACATCACGATCGCGCACGCGGCCGGTAGTACTCGGCGTTATTAAAGTAATCGTATCGGTAGTATCGCGAAGTGTTATAACGTACTACGATTAGGTGTTTATCACATCGAGAGAACAGGCGACCGCAGTCACGTTCGATCGACGCCGATCGTAAGAACGCGTTAATTATTTTCCAACGGGATAAGTAATTTCCAAGCGTCGTGGAATGGAGAGCGCGCGAGACGGGGACGTGGGGTTTGTTTAGACCGACGAGAGGAGTAGTACGTAATCATCCGCAGATGAAAGAGCTGTCGGAGTGTCGAGGCGAACGAAAGGCAGCACAACAGAGCCACTCTGTGCTTTGCCTCGAACCGTGGTCTTCCCCCTTTCTACCTCAAACCCCCGAGGGCCTATCCTCTCCGCGTTTCTCTCCACCCCCTTCTTACCGTCCCTTTAAATTAACCGATCAATCGGGCCACACCAACATTTCCTCCGACATCAAACACGCGTCGCTTTGTGATAATTAATCGTCAGTCTTCGAATGGCGCTATCAAGCGGCGGTTATTGGCAGTCTGATGAAATTTTTGCGCGGAGGAAATGGCGACCAAAAGGAAAGCGAACGCGGGAGCGGCGGGAAAGAATACTTTTTGACGTCAAAGGATCGAAGAACGTTCCGCAGGATTTCACCGGTGCGCTGCCGTGCGAGCGCGCACGCGAGTACGCTCACGTATTACGGGTAAATCAAAGGTCGAGACCATTCGCCTTGAGGGCTCAAAATACTTTTGATCTCGCATTACCGTATTATTAATTCAACGAGCGTGACATGGGAATTAAAGAGCAGACAGTCTCCGTGCACATATGCGGATCTTATCGGTATCGTCGCGCTCCGTATAATCGAAATCGGAGATCAAAGCGCGCTTCGGTTTCCTTCTCTCCTCGGTTTTCTTTTCTTTCTTTTTTTTTTTTACCCTGCCGTTGCATTGCGAGCTCGCGTACCGCGAACAAGAAGTCATTATGTACGTGTTCATCAATTACGCGATATTACGCGTAATCATGCGGCGAGTTGTGGCGGAAATGAAAGAAATCGGAGAACAGCTACGAAAAGAAAGAGGTACCGAGTTGCGCGTTCATCTTTTCGAAGAATCTCTTAGTTGTCCTGCGAACAATTAGGGTAAGGATACCTTGCGACCTGAGAGAGGATGACGTCTGTTTTAAGAGTGGTGCGAGGAGTCGTGCTCGCGCGACGTCTAATTATTCAACAACATACGGCTCACTGGAAGCCCGCGTACAAGGTATTTCGCTAATAATAGCTGTCCGGCTTGCGGTTTACGTGGCTCGAGTCCCCATAGTCAAGAGGTTCGTGTAATCCCTCTGTGAAAGCTCACCCTCCTATGCGACGCGAAGTCGGGGGTGACACCACCGTACGGCAACGGCGGGTACCTTCGCGGCACTTCAAACGGAATCGTCAAAGGTTCATCGAGTAAGAGTAATGTAATTCCCTTGTTACTGTATATCCGATCCACGGCGACCAGTCTATTGCACGGTATCCGCTTCTGAGCAGCGGGGCATTGTCTCAAAACCGCACGCTTCCCATCTCAGCGCGACAGCATTGAATTACGCCGCATGCTGCTCTTTCTTTGTCGTGTAACGCAACGTCGCCGCGACTCGCATCGATGAAGGTTTCACGCGTTCTGTGTATTATTGCGATAAACAAATATCCTGTGATCGAGATTTCTCTCTGTTTCTAGCTTCATTGTGAAGCAATTATATACTGTCTCTTTATCTATAATATATGCGATATTTATAATATATAATATATAGTTTTAAATTCATTTGATATCGAAATTCTACTTATTTAAATATAATAAGTTATAGCTTAAATCAATTATCATTATTAGCCGTTTTTCTTAAATGCAACAATAAATAAGAATAAATGTATTATGATATCTTGTTGTAAAAAATTTATCAACGCCTATATAAGTTTACAAAATATTCCTGATACACACACTATATTTGATATTAGGACCGACTTTTGAAATAAACAAATACAAATATCAAAGAGGCTAAATGTCGGTCTTGCGAACTGCTTTCGGGGGGGATAATAGATGCTTGTTAGCATAAAAAATTATTACATTGTTTATCAACAATTTAATATGTGAGTTGACCGTTTCCGGCTTTATGCACTATGTTTCAAGTCCGACGAATTGCGGCGCGCAGTTCGCATGAGCAGGAGATGTAAAAGATTCACAAATTATAATTAGGCACCAAGATCCGCCGCAGGTACAATACATACTACAATCCGACAATTTAGCCTCTTTGATATTTGTATTTGTTTATTCCTGATACAATTACAGGCCAAATGACATATAATTTAAGATGCCAAGAGTATGCCACTAACGATTTCACGATCTTCATCCATCTTCGTCAGATACGTTCCATTATTTTTATTCAGCAAACCGAGATCTTGCAATTGAAGATTCTTCCCCGCATATCCGAATATAACCACCGGGCCACCCATATATACATGTTTATTATTTAATAAAAACGTTATTGTGGTGAGCGAGGAGACACGGTTCGTGCAATAACAGCGTCGCGGAGTAAGATTGGCGTCGAATCCGGCGAAGAGTAGGACAAACAAACGGACGCAGATATTGGGTTTGTCTCCTCCTGCGTCCTCCCGAGGATCGTTGTCCTTCTACTTTTTCGTTTCGTCGCGATCCCTTGTGTGTGTGTGTGTGTGTGTGTGTGTGTTTTGTGTGCGCGAGAGTGCGGAATTATCTATATCCACCCCTCCCCCCTGTTCGTAGCTCCAGATGGCAGCAGTGGCCATTGCCGCGGAAACCGCTGAAAGTCCGACGTAACGACGACACAACGGGGTTGTACTACGCCTATGTGTGCTCTCTTCGTAGACGAAAGCTATATGACCAGAAGGACATTGTGTTCGGTGGATGGCGAGAAGGACGAGGGAACGAGGCTATACCGAAGCGCGGAGGAGTGTGTCAAGCGCAGCCACCCCCGCTTCGCACAGGCTCCGGCTATAACGTGATTCGGGCGGGACAATATATTATTTTAATGTTTTAATATCGTGTCGGTGTGGTCGTTCGGACAACGCGGTGTCTGCGTTTAGGACGTCCGTGCGCTTCGGCTCGTCGTCACCGCCGCCGATCCGATCCGGAACCGATAATACCGGAGTCGTGTCTCCCGTTCGCCCTCATGTCCCCTCGCCACTTTTTCACAAGTAGTTCGCTAACAAGTGTAAAGGGAAGTCTATTTCATCCTTCTTATGTACCACACAACGGACGGTACATTTATGACGACGCTAATATTGATATATCTTTTAAATCATTGAATTTTTATCAAAATAAGATTGTAATCGCTAGATTAGTAGCATGAAAAAAAATTGAATATAACAAAATTGAATATAAAATATAAAACATTGAAAAAAAAAAACATTTTGTTAGCGAGAATTTGAAAAGGCTGTATCATCAAATGTAATGTGAAACGTCCATTTCACAAAAAATTAAATTCGCATGTCAAAAATGTACCAAATACAAACCAACTTAAATTACAAATCGTATTTGAGAATATAGATTTCAGTCGATTTTATCGGGTTCGCTAATACGCTGCGAATCGACTGTAAATCTCGACGGGGAAGATTCCCGCGCTCTCACACACATAGCCGGGACGCACGGCGGTGTTTGCATCGCGGTACTGCGTGTTCTGGAGAAAGAAAAAGCTCGCGAACCGTCGCATTGTGCTCTCGCGGCTCCTGGTTCGCGGACGATTTAACATGGGGGCGATAACGACCGGGATAAATCAGCGCCCGTCCGAACGAGGCGCGGCCCGAAATCAATAATAATGGGCAGGAGCCATTAGTAAAATTAATAAATTATGCCACACATTATGTGCGCATTGTGAGTCGCGCGCTAGCTCGTCGGGGTAATACGTCGTAAATCATATTAGTGAATAATCCGCATCACCATAACCAGCCGCACGGGCAGCCGTTGCGTTTTGCGCGACGACAAAAGTGGTATTAACCGCTCGTTTGCCGTTAACGTTCCCCGCGTTCCTCGTAATCATTGCGTAATTGTGAAGTTCTAGGCAATGTCGCGGCGGCCTAAGAACGTAATCTCTTTTGGCAATAAGATCTTCGTCTCTTTAGGACGCGCGATCAAGGGAGGAATACAATTATGAAAATGTTCCGATGTAGTATCTGCCAAATATATTGTATTTATCGTAAAAGCTGAAACAATATCCAATTTTTTTTTATATCTCTTTATTGAATTTTTTCCGTAGAAAAATATCTGTAAAATATATTAATCTTCTATACATCTACACACACATAGACATATGTATTATATATTGATATACAGTTTTCGTGAATCTGTAAGAGACACGAGTCAAAATAAATATTGCTTGTCAAAAATAAATAAAAAAATAAATATATAATCAAGTTTCTTAGTCTCTCAAAAATCTTATCTTAATAAAATATCTTCTCTATAAATTCTTAGAGAGGAGAGAGAGAGAGAGAGAGAGAGAGAGAGAGAGAGAGAGAGARAGAGAGAGAGAGAGAGAGAGAGAGAACTTGGCCGAAGGTGTAGATCTAAACTCGCAAATCGGAATTGAATGGATGGCAATGTGCGAGTGGCTCCTGTTACCATCGGCGTGAGAATTGTCGAAAAGTTTGCGCGGACGCGATAGAATCGAGTCGCAGTTCTTTTCCTCGTTCGTATTAGCGAGCAGAGTAGCCGGTTACCGGTTGGAGCTAGGTATCTATCGACGAGCGCATAGCTTCCTATTAGCGGGGCACTTCATATGGACGGGATCCTGGGCTCTCGCTTCGCTTCGCCTCGCCTCACCTCGTCTCATCCTCGCCCGTGGGCGATATCGTATAAATGTGTCGTTAATTACTTACCCCGCGGACGCGACACCGTTCTCCTCCATCGGTGTTCCTCCCCTCCCACACTCGCCACATCCCTTCTGCTCCACAGACCCGTCACCTCCACCGACTGCCTTCCGACTGCACCATCTACGCCCCTCTTTCTCTCACCTGCTCCCTCTTCCGCCCTGTCTCTCTCTTTCTCTCACGTCATCTCTCGATCGTGCTTCTTCCCTCTTCGCGCCGTCTCCTCTTCCACCTGCCGCCACCTACTCCTCGTCCTCCTCCTCCTCCTCCGGCACGTTATGGCGCCGCGTGTTAAGGAAACTAATGTTTATTTGAAAAACTAATTGAACGGGACTCTCGCGTCTACAGCCGGCAATTAAACGAGATTACTGCAGTAGCGCTCGAGCCCCCGGGGGGATTAGATAGCACAGTAAGATATGGAACGCGTAATGTTTAACTACGGCTGCCGGCAGCCCTCTGAAGCGCCGCCAATAATTAATTGTTAGCTCGATACTGCCGCGGCGAAACCCGACCGATATCAAAAAGCTGGAATAACCACGGCGAGACAGTCGAGCGGCTCTTTCCCTTTACGTTCCTCTTCCTTTTTCGCGTTCTCTCTCCGTGTCGTTTGGATTTCTTCGTTCTTTTCCCTTTGATCATGACGCACGATATCCGCGAAGAAGAATGAAATACGCGCGTGTACAAGTATCTCAAAATAGAATGAGATTTAAGTACATATTGTATATTGCATCGCTTATTATGTAAAATCCCCCTTCGCCTCGTGGAAAATAAATCTTTGTGAAAATCTTGTGAAAAGATAAGCGCATCCTCTCCCTCCTCTCCTAAATGAGAGATATACCATTAAAAGCTTAAAGTCAATGAAAAATAAAATTTATTCTTGAGACTATAAACAATTTCTATCAAAAGCAAATATTGGTTTTTGTATATATGTAGTATATATGTTTAATCTTATTTTTATATAATTTAAATTTAAGAAATTAAAAGAAATATTTTAGCAAAATTTGAAGTACTGTCACGCACCACGACTGGTTATCAAAAAATAATTATTTCCTAAATATTAATCAAATTTGTAAATTAGGGCATTTATGTTTCAAATATTATTATGTCAAATGCGTAATTAATCCCGTGTCAATCATTGAATTTATATCATCTTTAAGAATTGAGTATACAAAACAAATTTAAAACAAGAAATCGTTAGCTTCGCATTAGCTTCGCTTCACGAATCGCCATGACATCGCGTTGCGGCTCGCTACACAAAGACGTGTCTCTCTCTGGTCCTCGCTTGAGTAACGATACGCTCTCACGTACAATACCAGTTATCTAAGCAACTTGTGCCGCATCGCTGTCTCTCTCTTCCTTACCGGATGAGCACAATCGAGCGCCTCTCTCCGAACCCCCTCCTTCCTTGCATGTTCTTTCTCTTACTCCTTCTCTCTTTCTCTCTCTCTCTCTGTTTCTCTTCCTCATTTCTCTCCCTCTCTCCGGTTCCACTCATTTCGCAAGCGGCATTAAGTGCGACGCCGGGATATATGTGGATGAGAATCATATAGTATACACCAACCGCGCGCGTGCTCACGTGTACACATGTGTGCGCCCTCTGTGCGGTGTGCTTGGGCCTCGGGGACGTACTGCTGTCCCAGCAACCCTGTCTCGCCTCGACCACTACACATGCCATTACACACCCACATCATGGACAGACCGTCCGTCCCTTTCTTGCTCATCGCGGCACTTTCCTCCGGCTCGCTCATTCGCTTCGTTTCCCTCGCTCGTGCCGTTGCAGTATACACGAGTGGAACGAGTGTAGGGAGACGATACACCACTCTTGCCGGAGTTGCTGCCTCTTGGATCCGCGTCCCTTACCGCTCTACCCTAACGTCTCGCCCTCCTACCGTCCCGGTGTGTTATACCGACAATATATTTAGGAAGCATGTAGGTTAGCTATCCCGTCTGCCGGGCCATCCTCTAGCGCAGTATCGTCCTCTTCCGTACCCCCAGAAACGACCCCGCAACCCACCCAGGGGCCGGCGGCTGCCGATACTTGCTTGCTGCAGATTAATGCAACATCGTAACGCGATAGTGTCCGCTCGCCGAGCCGCAACCAGGACTCACACCATCTAACCCCGCGCGCCAGCGGGAGCTGGCTCTCTGCTATAACCCACGAAACGCCGACCCCGGCAAGTTCGTAACTTATAATTATTATCTGGCTACCCCGTGCTCGACTATGACATCATCCAACGGGAGACGAATACGATACTTCCGTGTCCCTGACTACCATCCCGGTTATACCGCCATCGATAAGAGCACGCCGTCCGGAACGAATCACAGACCGCGACTTCCGGTTAGCGTCTCGAGAACGATGAATAAAATTGACGACGTAAGGAAAACGTCGAAACGCGTATCGTTACGAGTCTTTGTTAAATGCAATTTCTTGACAATAAATGTTAATAATATATAATAATCTTGGAAAACCACTTTTGCGTTTATGTATACACCGATACGAAAAAGATTGTTCCGGTAAAAGAAAGCTTCTACCTAAAAGCTCGTTTAACTTAATCGCTCCATGGTGGATCTCCAATCGCGTCAATGGGATTGGTATTTCCGTCGTAAAGTAGGTATTATATTTCACGCAACATCGAATCTCGGTTCCCTTCCCTCCCCATCCTGTTCACGAACGTAGTCAGATTCTCGAGTTGATCTCCATCTTTTTCTCTCTTTCATTCTCGACCGTCCTATACCCCCGAGTGGAAGAGGGTCACCATTATCGCCAACCCCAACAAATTCACAAGAAGTAAAAGGGAGTTCATTGCATATGTGCGGCCAAGTCGTTCAGGGGTGCGAAAGGTCCATCCAGGAGATAGGCTGCCACGATAACGATCGTATAAAATAGAAAGAGACTTAAAGATGCCCGGCTATCTAGCAGATAGGACTGCGCAGACTCGTTTCAGAAAATAGGGAGGGATGCGTCGGGCCGCAATACGAATTTAATTTTCGGGACGCGCATAGTTATCGTATGTTTCCGCGACTCTTGCAGCTTCTATTTTGCCATCGTTACGATCATGAGAAACATATATTACAGAACGCATTTGGAGAATGTAACTGTAAAACGGGCATTCTGTAATTGTGCGAATAGCGTCTATTTAAAATTGCATTTATTTAAAATCATTTAATTTTTTTTAGCGATAATCTCTAACCCTCTTGTAATTGTATACAGATTGTAGTAAAATAATATAAAAAATAATATTAAATATATATGCTCTTTATTGTACATTGTTCCATTGATCGCATAAATATATATAAAAAATAAATATCATCGTTCCTAAATGTAATTAAAAACTCTGTTTTAGATTATCAAGTGTACCTAAAAATAAAAATGCCGATTTTCATTTTCTATTGATATATGCAAGGGCTGACTATGTACGCGTCTTTACTACTGTTAACATACCGCGTCAGTTCGGAAATAATTATTTTTTCTCTTTCCGCACGGCTTCATTTCTCCGCCTTATCGAGACCGTCGTATCGACGTCGAAGGGTTGTTACATCGAATCCGACGGGGCCGTCACTCAACCCTCTCACTCGTCTCGACACCGGAGCCTGACGAGGTAGCATCGAGCTAACGTCGTTATTTTATCGATCGCGTTTTGTAGACGAGAGTAAGTCTGAGAGACATACAATCGAGAAATTCCGTAACATTCGAATTATCGGGAATGATTTCGTCCCCAAAATATCGATAAAGATATTCTTCGAGATATTTTAAAATTCATGCAACGCAACATAGATGCCTGAGCTTGACATTAAATTTCTTTATTTGGATCAACATTGCCGATAATACGGCGCGATCACGCCATACGTAAGAAAGAGTCGTCGAGAAAGACTCTTATCCTCCCGCCTAACACCATTATTTCCAGATCGGTACGTCTAGGAACTTTTTAAGAAAAAAAGGCTCAAAAGCGATACTTTCATAGTACCATGCAACAATTTGAGACTTAGATCTGATGGCAAATTCATGTTTACTATTAAATCATTAATAAACGATATGTGTGAGACCACAATATGGCAATATACATTATACATTTTCTTTGGAATACACATCGCATATTCTTTTAAGTGCATTTGTTGAATAATATATAAGATATATAAGAATCCTTGTAAACTTGTTTAATATATCATTAATAGATCTTTTATTCTATTAGCATTTTTATACTGAGAAAACGAAATAATTTTGGCAATTATATTTTTGACAACTCTGAAATTTAAGTACTTGCAACCAGTTTGAAAGTAAGAGAATAAAAGTAGTACTAAATATTATAAAAATCGGTAACAATATATGTGAACTATTAATTGATAGTGAAATAACAATTTAGCTATATAATTACACAGTTATATAGACTTTATATAAATAGGACATAACAATTACATTCTTCCAACTTGGACAACGTTTTTTTTCTAAATGAAGCATAATATGCGAGTAGTACACGAGTAGTACGCGAATAGTACGGCAGATTTTTATTTCTCATAAATAAAAAACCAGGATAGGATAACAAGCGCAGCTTATGAGATTTTTACTAATATTCTAATAAAATGGTTCTTTGAATGAGAGTCATTGCATTCAAGGATTGCGGATTGGAAGATGAAAATAAATGAGAAATGTATTTCGACAGTTTTGTACAAAAATTAATTCAGAAACCTGGAATTATGTGTAAAATGTATAATATAATGGGATCTGAAATTTAGCTATTACATTGATCCACAGGCGTCCGCAGGGGAGGGCAAGAGGGGGCAACTGCTCCTCCTAGAAGGGCACTGCCCTCATGAAATTAGAATATTAAAAAAAAATCTTAATATTCTCTTTATAACTTTCCCTGAAAGGAGACAATTACCTTCCCCTAAAAAAAATCTTGCGGACGCCTATGCATTAATCCTTGCTGCCCTTGCTTATTTTTTTCCGTGTGTATGTATTTAACATTAACGATTATAATTAATACTATTATATATTTTTTCTAATTCATATAAGTTCTAATTCATATAAGTTATTTATTGTTCTCGTTACAACCTTATGATACAGTTTATTTAAATATACATTGAGGTGCTATTTGTTCTCAAATTTCTAGTTGATGGTACGACATTTTTCTCTGAATGTTTCTGTTGCACAAATAAGAGAAAAAAATTTGACACATAATATCTTTTAAATGTTTAAATTTTAAAGTATCAAGAAACGAGGATCGCCAGAATTCTAGGCCAAATCCAATGTTCGATATAAATATAAAAGTGACATCACAACCACATAAATTATATGTAAATGTTGAGTTAAGACTGATCTTAATTTGATCGTAATTTACTTTCTCTATCTTCTACATTCTACATACATCTTTCCCTCGACTTGGTTTTCTTGTCAATGAGAAGCGTTGTAATAGCCGAAAGCTTTGTTGGTGCCGAAAGCGCGATATTTTGGACGTAAAACATCGGCAAACACGATGGCGTAACGTAGGTGCCCACCTAACTGGCGTGCCAACGGCAGTGATAACGAATGGAAGCCACTCATTGGCCCGCGATTTATAATCCCTCGCATAGAGTACGCGTGTATGTGCTTGCGTACGGACGAGTGAACGGTCGGGTAAGTGTACGAAAGAGAGAGAACGAGAGAAAGAGAAAGAGAGAGAGAAAGCTAGCTCTCCCACTCTCCATCCGCAGGTGGAGATACGCTCGCGCCAACATCGACATTACATTCCACATTAACCAAATTATGATTTAAGGTCTCGCATTGTCGGCGTGCCGATTGTTCACATCCAAATAGTCCTCATTCAGGGCCCGATATAAATTATAATATGCGAGCAATTACGTTGATGCGCATAGTGGTGCACGTGGAACTTCGACGTGGAGCGAGAAAGGGCGGCGGCGATGATGGGGGTGAGAAAGGGGGTAGTGGAAGCGGGATACGTTGATAATTTATTATTCGCCGTTACTGCTCGAGCGTCGCTCGTTGATGTCGTGAAAGGGGGAAACGAGAGACGCGAGAATTTGCTTGATAGCGCGCGGCAGAAATTGAATAGCTCTGTTTATTTTCGCACTCGATTCGCTTCGTTTCGAGAATTGCCCTTTCGTGACGTAAGAAATTGTCGTACAGATTAACGTCATGCATCAAGTTTTAAGACGAATTTCAATTGTCCGGTGATTTCATTACAAAAATTATATTTTAATATCTTGAGAAAAGATTTTTAATCCTATTAAACTACGTAAAATTGGTTGCGATTGCCTATTGCAATTTTTTAATTGAAATAAGATTAAATAGAAATAAATTTGTATGGTAATGCTTGAATCAAATTTGAATAAAACTATTGTATTGATAATTATTTTTTCTAATAAAATAAAAAAAATTTTCATGGAGAAGTAAATTTTTTAATATATCGTGTCTAACTAAACTTTCGGAATTTTCTTGATACTTTTTCTTATCATAAAATGATAACTCGCATAAAATGCGAGCGGACTGAGACATCCACAGAACTCTGAATCCTCGTCGGGATTTTCCGATACGTAATACGTTCCTATGCTGACCGTTTGTGATTACTACGTCGAACGTCGAACGTCGTGCAGAGATAGGCGGCAAAATCTTCACCGTCCAATCCGCAGTGAGCGTATAGTGCAAGGGATCACGAGAGCCTGGGCAGCAATAAAAGTGATGTACGGGTCCGTGTTCGCCGCGTCGGCCGTTCGCCGAAGACGACCGGAATCACCCGTCAGGTTTACGTCCCTGACGTTCATCATCCAGTTGACAGGCTTCATTGCTCGGTAGTCGTGGAAGAGACCGTTTTCCCCGCCACGCCGTCTGTCCTGACCTCGAACGTCTCCCACATCCCCCGAAGTGGCGCCATCGTCCGATAAACGGGCTTTCTTGCGATGATCTACGAGTCCCAGTTCGAAGACAACTCGCTTGCTTCTTCCTTCGAGGAATTGTAAGCGCGTAGTCGATACCCACGGTCTTAATCTCTACTTGGAATTGAGCTTTGAATAATAGTTCCATTTGTCTCTTGGAGCTTTTAGAATTTTGACTTTTTTGCATCAATTGGTCATTTGAAATATACTTAAGAAATATACTGTATCATAATTCCAGGAAACTATCGTATTAATTCCGCAAAATATAAATTTTTTTTATAGAAAAAATCTTTGTATTATTAAAAAAAAATCTCTCTGCTCTTTGAGCAATTCGAATGTTTCTGCATCGCTCAATTTTGCTTATCAAATATTTTTTTTGTAAACAAATTCCACATGTGTTTATAGTAATATTTATTTAGTTCTCACTGTATGTAAGTATATTGTCGTTTCTCGTAGTATGAGCTTGCTTGCTTATCGCGTAAAACAAAATGTAGCGACAATAAACATCCATTAACAGTACCCCAGCACACATTTGCAAACATTATATGTCACGGGCCTAAGAATATCTACCCTCGGGACTCGATTCATCGAATTTCCGTAGAGCACGCGCGAGCGCCATTTCCGTTCTTGTCGGTGGACATAGACTGGGTCGAAGCATCGCCCGTCCGGCCGTAGATCCTCGAGCGCGCGATCGTTTAACCCCTTTCGTAGTCGCGTTCTGTAATTAGTGAAAGTAGGCAGGGAAGAGAAAAAAACTAGAAAAAGGCAGCGTGGGGGCTCGCGGAGCGACAGGGGGATGAGGTGGCCGGTTGTTAGGCGGCGGAGGAGGGTGGAGGAGGAGGTGGTGGCCGGAGGTGGTAGGGCGGCGGTAGAAGGGTAGCCATAAAAGTTTATGCTCTCCATATGTTGTAATATAGTCGGTAGCAAGCGGCAGGGCGCGGGGGATCGGTAAAATATGCGGGCAATAAGTATGGATTGTTATTAACACGGGGCGCGCGGTGTCCGCCGCGTTTCTGAATCCATTACCTCCGCATGGCGGCTGAAATACCGGCCGATATATCCGACCTGGTGTGTACATCGCCATACCAATGGTGAGGGAAAGAGGAGGAAGAGAAAGAGAAAGAGAGAGAGAAGAAGAGGAGAATGAGAGGTGGTTGAGATAGGGGGAGGGAGGACAAGAGAGGCAGAGAGAGGATCCGGAGAGCGTATGAATGGATTAGCAGCTACGCGGCGGGCGCGGTGTGGCTGAAATTACGATCGGATTTCACGTACCGTACACTCAGACCGTATACGTACGTATGTCCTAGAGGTGAGATACGAAAAAAAAGAGAGAGAAGTCAGAGTGTTTTCATTTCCGGTCGGGGCTTATTAAACGTTGTGCGTATACGCGATATGACCGACCGATCGTGATAGCATCCCCTCGTACGATCGAGCCCAATACCCTCCGCGTCCATTCGTACTGCCACCCTCTCCTGACACATTCAATCAATCAGAACGTTATGAAGATTTCTCTTCGTTCGTCATCAGTTCAAAATCGTCATCTTTTATCTCTGATGTTTCTAAATTAAAAATACCAATCAAATTTAATTTTTGTAATAATAAATATAATATTAAATATAATATTAAAAATATGTCTATTTTTTCAATAATAGTTATAGATGTAGCAATATTTTAAATCACCGTCGTGTCAATTTCTCGTCGAAAAACCTTTCCAAATTTTTGCCGCCTTTCTCACGGCAACACTTGCAATCGTCTCTAAGAAAGTAATCCTTTGCTCGCAGACCCTCCCTTTCTGAACTCTTAAAATGAGAAGACAAATAATCGCGGTGGAACGAGTGCGGCAGGCGACTGATGGGTCTGGCGTGGTTCTAACTAGACGCAATCAAGCGAGGAGTCGGAGTTTGCGGCCGGTTACGAGAGGTGGAGAGGAATGAAGACTAACAGCGCGTCGCTCGGAGGCTAACCAGAAGTAATGCTACCTCGGATCAATCTCCCTGGACCGGAATCCAAAGCCGGGGCCAAAACCTCCACCTATTCCTGCGGACAAGTTGGATCTCCCACGTCTCAACGAATCCCGATTTCTGCGTAGAAAACGTATCTTGTTAACGCCATAACATCTGAATCCTGTTCTCGCCCTACTCTCCTATATTTCCAATGACGTTCATGTTTAACGAAAGTTAAAAAAAACCCTTATGCATTTTACAAAGTCTAAGATGAAGTATTTTTTACGCACCCGATAGTTAATAAATTTTAGATACTGTTTTTCTGTATATTTTGTATCATATTTAACTTAATAAACATATTATTCGTTCTATTGCAGAATTAATTTCTCTTATCTGGAATAGATTAAATAAGAAGTAATAATCAATTTAAGAATTTCTAATTATTATAAATGCAAACAACATTTCACTAATATGTAAGTCACAACTTAGAATTTCACCAGCAAAGAAGAAGATGAACGAAAGATAGGGAAGAGGGAGGGGGGGAGAGAGAGAGAGAGCTACGAGCGGATTAGAAAGATTTCGTTGGGGATTTCTGTCGGGGATGGCCGCCGGCGTTGGATTCTTTTATTCTAAGTGTGAATTCCTCGCTCGCGCGGAATTTTCCCGCCCTCTTTCTTCTCCCCGTACACGCGCAGTATACACACACGCGCGCGCGCGCGCGCACATGAACGAGCATGCACGTGCACGTATACGTATATGTACGCTTGTCAGCGACGACGGAGCCGGAAACGGCGTGTCGGATGAGACGGAGTTAACTCAGGTTGATTTACCCCGGCGGTGGCGCGGCGCTCCAGACACGTAGCGCCAGATTTAGTGAGACGTCGTGACGCCACGACGGATACATAGATATCTTCCAGGAGCGTACACCTTCACCCTTGCACCGTCCAGGCGCTGTCTGCCGCGACGCGAACCTCGCTCTTTCTCTCTTCCTTTCTTGCCACCGCTCCGCGATTCTCTCGGTTGTCCTTGCGCCACCCTCCTTTCCCTCTCACTTACGTTCTTCCCGCAAACGGGAAGTAGCCCGCTCACATAAATTAGGAGGACGACATCTCGAGAGCGTTGCAGAAGGATAGAGCGCAAGTAATAGCAGAAGAAAAAGAGGAGGAACGGAAAAAAAGGACGTATACATAGAAGATGACGGGAAAAGAACGACGGATATCGCGTGTGTAACAATGTTCAATGATCCTGAAAGATGTATAACAGTCTAGTTCAGTAACGTTGTTTTGAAAATTAGAAAATAATAGTTATATGTGTGTATATGTGTGTGTTATAAATAACCACAAATAAGAGTATTTCGTGAGATAAAAGTTGATTTATTGAAATTTTATTTATTATCAAAATTTTAAAAAATCATTTAACTTTTAGTCTGTTAATATCCAATCGCGATTAATATTATCGCAGATCATTATTTTTTTATGTATCAATTATGCCTAAAATCAACCGCTCATTTCTCCGGATATGCACGAAATAAAAGACGACTTGTATTTAACATTGTCGGGACGCGTTCAATGGTCGGACAGAGCAGTGCGAGTAGATGGGATGCGATGTATACGCATCGAAGGCACACGCCGGCATAATAATAAAGGTTCGGCCCATTGCGATCACCTGTTCATTCCGAAGCGTACAGCGGACGCGCAGTGTCGCGCGACGCGGTCGGATCGTTGGGGTATTTATCGCTATCCGAAATACATTCATTTTCATTTCGGACATTACGCGCAGGTGGAGGAGAGGGCGACTGGCGCGGGGAGTGATCGGCACGGGGATCCGAGGCGGGAGTCACCACCGGCAGCGGCAGGGTATTACCAAGAGCCAATGATATAGTGACTATTACCGTCACTACATACCCGAGCACAGAGTGATGGCGGGTGACTGCGTGCCTCGATAGCGCTAAGCCTCGGGGCAGTAAAATACATTGGTCCGGTGGCTGTGATCCGGCCGTATCAATGCTGCTCGGCCGTTATGTGTGACCCGCCACCCTCCAACGGACCTACTGCCACCCGCACCCTCTCACCCCTTCCCATTTCGACCCCCGTCCCCTTCTTCCATTCGAATCCTCCCGTCCAGCGTCGCCACCCTCTTTCAAGCCGTCCATCCTACGGCCCTGCGCGATGCCTCAATACGACCGCGTTATACGGCATGTCACTTTGTGATGTATCGGCGTGTCATCTCTAGAGCAAGATAGAAGTTGATGGGACAGAGAGGAGAAAGAGAAATAACTGGGGTTATATGAGAGGAATTGTCGATTTTATTAGCCGTCGCAACACAATTTTCGCGCATGGTGCTAACCCTGGCGAAAATCATATTTGCTCTTTCGCATCAGACAGAGAAGTTCCTCTCAGTGAAAAAGACAATGCTATGGGCAGACAGAGGCGCCTGAAAATAATAAGTGAACTTCGATAGACCCAATCAGATAAAGATACAACGTACATATATATATTTGATCTGTCATATTATAATATATTTCGTTTAATGAATCATTATATCTTATACTCAATTGAATAGTTAGGATCTTGTGTCTTTTGCTTTAATAAATCTTGTTAATATAATGAATGTAAATAAAAATTTGAGAGCACAAAAAATATATTTATTGTGATGTATAGTCGCGATAAGATTTAAATGAGATTATTGCAATTTCGCGACAATGTAAAAAAACATATTAAATTATAGATGTTATGAAATTATTTCCATCGATCGTTTTTTTAACTAAAACATTTAGTTAAACGTATCATCACTATTAGCTTAATAGTATTATTTTCCTGCTAGTTAGTTATTTAGTAATTCCATTTTTTCGCTTAATTAATCTCTCTAATTTTTGAAAATATTATCAAATATTATTATATTCTGCTAACTGTGATATTTTTCTATTAATACGCGGTATGGAAAGATGGTGAACAAAATCATCAAGTGCCGTTCCGGCTGTACGAGAAAGCTCAGAATGACAGCGATGTGATGGCTCGCTGCGGTACGTGCGAACGGGAAAGCGTAATGCGGACGGGATAAAAAGAACGAGGGTGGTTGGCACCATCCATCGAAACGTCTAGGACTCGATTCGCGGGATCACCGTTAAGACACCGCAGGGAGAACGTGCGGCTGACTGAGCGCTGCCGCCCGCGTCGGTAAGAAAAATTAATCGTATTCTTCTCTGGGCAAATCCAGGCCCCTTTATCCGTGGCAGCGCGAATACCCTGTCGTTTGTCAGGAATAGTGAATTAATGATGATTGCTACTCGGCTCAGGCCGAATGAGTCTCACGCTCGTCCACCTTCCCGCCCCGTCATCCCGCGGCCGCCCCTTCGCGCCCACCGTACGCAGCCYCGCTCGTTTACTTTAATGCAATCATTAACGGGACGCGGCTACATCGTTCTTCCTGCTTTTTCTTCTCGCTCGCTGAAACGTGTTTCCATTTTTCCGCACGCGCTCAGTCTGGAACGTGCAAGAAACGCGCGAGCTTTCGTGAGACAACCTAATGCGTGATCCGACTGATCCTCTAACAAATCAGGTTGCTTTGATGGGGCGATTAATTCGTAGACTATTTACGTTCAGGCCACACATTCCATCCCTACTCCGCATTTGAGAAAACTATCAATTTATTATTAGCTACGTTCAAACCTGCAAGACCTCGAGATTCTAAGCACTATTGCCCTTTGTGTCCGGTTTATACCTAGGCGCATAGCAATCCTCCTCATAATCTTAATTGGCAATTAAAGATTTCTATAATAATTTCTTTTGTGATTGAGAAGAAGATTTTCTTACTAGAAAAATATTTAAAAAACTAATGTTCTAGGTGTATATTTAGAGATAAAAATGCAATAGAAAACATAAAAAGTTTTTTCTACAAATAATCTACAAATTATATTGTAATTATTACAGATTATTTTTCAGCAACTATAATTTGCAGTATTATAATTATCATTTGTAACAGAATGTCATGATACATTCCCAGTAAAAATATTCAATGTGTCTGTTGATCGTAAGCCTGGTTGAACTTAAATTGAACTACGCGCACTTCCGAACCGACTGCTGCTTATCTAGTGGCATTTGCCTAGGGATAATGGACCTGACAAGCATAATTTCGCGTACCCTCGTGCCTCGACCGCTGTCATAAGCGTACTCGACGGTATTAAGTCGGGTGTTAAGGCGCGGAGAGAGTTCACCCAGCGTGGACGGCTCAAAGGTTTCTCTTCCGTTTCTCGGTGGTCCAGTACGCGCGATTAGATCGTCAACTACGGGATAATTAAGGAAGACGGTCGGACGAAAATCCCCTTCTCGCCCTCGCAATGCCGCCCCGCCGGTCGCATGCATATTTAACGAGTTGGCGAGGCCGCGGGCGTGGAAGACGCTCTTCTTCCTTTAGCTCTCGTGGCACACCGGATCGCTCCTCCGTCCGGAAATTGCTGAAGTTTCTCACACCTAAGAGCGGCAAGAAGCCCGAAAGAGCAGAGACGGCCGTCCGAGACGGTCTGGACGACTAAAATCAAACTACCGTGCCTCGTTACGGAACGCTTCGCTTTGTGTAACTCACTGAAATATGCCAGCGGGAAGTTAAGAAAGGAAATAAAGCTGGCGGGCATAAGATCAATCGGTTACGTTACATTGAGATCACGAATCCAAGGAATAGTATACAGCTCTAGATCTTTTATCAACAGAAATCATACATTTCATTCCAAAACTGTTTAGCTATAGACGTTACATAAATTATTTTCATTTTATGAAGAATCTTTTAAATAATAAGACAAAAATATATACGTAAGCTTAAAAAATTATATTTCTTTAAATCTTTCTTCTTCTAAATACAAATTTCTTGTGCTAATTTATGTGATTATTTTATTTATAATAAAATAAATTTCAAAAATTGTTTAATATTCAATATCCAAATTTGCATATATATTATAAATATCCAAGTTTAATGTAGATATACAAATAGCAAAAAGATCGTAAACGATGCGCAGCGCATTACAGGCAAAACCGACTACAATTATCGATGTATCAATACCAGACGGGAATAGAATCAAAAGTGGTGTGTGATAAGCAATTATTAACTATACTCGGTAACAGCGATTAAGCCCTTTCCGCATCAGACGAGTAAAAGCGTTCTGTTATTGACACAGTCGCGCGTCATCGCGCAAACGATGATTATTTGTTTCGACTGCGGCGACGAATGCATTTGTCAGCGCGTGCTTCGTGAAACCACGCATTTGCCTCAAGGGCGTCATCGTTCACCAGAACCCCGCGTTACGTGGCTCCCTTGAACGAGAGAGGGCGAGAGCGAGAGCGCGCGCCCGCAGGAAGAAGGAGAGACACTGGGCTTGTTCGCATCCGAGTCGGTAGGTAGACACCCACACCAGGATGAAACCACTTCATCGCCGTTTAAGGCAGATAAGCAGCAGCTATCCGTAACCTCTCTTCAGCTGCGAGGAGACCGGGCTTCCTCGGAGGCGCTAGAAATCCGAAGTGAAAATTTGCGAGACGTTTATACACGCGGCTGGAAATAATTGCTTCGTCCTTTTAGAATTTCCGTGGATCACTTTTCATGTGCGACGACGTATGTTCTCTCGGCTTAAAAATTCACATCAAACAACATATACTAAACAGTTTTAGAAATTTGATTAATGTATTGATTTTTTTTGTAATCATTGTCACAAAATTATTGTATTACGACATTATTGAGCCTTAAAATTGTCAAATACAAAAGATTTTAATTTTTACGTGGTAATTAACTTTTATAATCTTAAATTTATTATAAGAAATTAATTTTACAAATTTTCTTCACAGATTGATAAATTTAACAGAATCGAATAAGTCAATGATAAGAATAAATGATATAAATATATAAATAAAGATTAATAATAATAAAATATTACAAGAAATAAGAAATTGCATAATTAAATTTTTATATGTATATTAAATCGTTCCACTATTTCATAAGTATTATTGTCCAAAATTAAATCTTTTGAATAAACCTGACATTTCTCAAGTTCTAATCAGAATTACTCACGTGTAAATAACCAAAATAACATAGGCTTTCCAAGAGTCATAAATATGTGCGATCGTGTAACGGAACTGACAGTGAAGCTTCCGTCCACAAGAAGCGGCCGTAAAGCGAGTGGCAAAAACGCGACAGCGCAGAAAACATTGAAGGAACTAGGAAGTGACTGCTAATTGCTGTGCAGCTGCAATGCTATCTGCACTTCCTATTTGTCGAGTCGACCCGTCGAGCTTATTTTATCGTCATAAAAAACTTGTGAAACTTCGACTGTGTACGATATTCATCTACCGCACTCACTTCCGGTTCTTCATTTTTATCAATGTGTTTATCTCAAGGAACGCAATTTTACGCGGGTATTTAGGAATCTTGAGTGAATATTATTATTCTTTTTCGTGTGATATGTAGGAACGTAAGGAAGCTCTAAAATCTGAGAATTTATTTACCATTTTGTGAAAAATCTAAATAAATCTATATTGTTCACCGTTCATATATGAATTTTGAGCAATTAGTAAATTCTAAAATAAACGTATACCCCCATAACTATTTTTTCTCGATCTCACAATCTATTCTTTTATGTTGCTTGAGAAAATCTCAAAAATCTTACTTGCATGCACGCCCTATTCGAACGGAAGTCGATGACTTGGAGTGCAATTTCGAGTGGAATCTACGACGAGTCTATCCATTGTTCCACGTATCGGCAATCGGCGCATGATCAATGTTCGCGAACTATTCGGCGCGATCTGCACGTTGGAGGACTTATGCTGATGTCGACCGTTCGTTCTCCAGTGCAGACGCGGTCGCGGAAGCACCACTCCTCGAACAATCGCTCTAAGATTCTATGCCCGCGGAATGGCCGTTAATTTATACCGAATTACGAGCCGAGTCCCTATTATCGAATGCGGCATGTGAATCGAAAGTTTGGCGCCTGTCGAACTTCGACGAGTTCCTGATCCGTTCTGGTCTTACTAACTTGCGCATTGTCCCGCGATCGTCGTTATTTAGCATCGAACCCGCATTTCATCGTGTCGCCGAATGCGATATTAATGCGCGGTTTTATTTAAGCTCTGTGAATATTAAATGTAAATATAAATGAGTAATCTCTGATGTTGATTGTGATGTCGATATACGATTATGCACAGCTTTTCTTTATTCATATCCGAAGAGATTCTACTTTTATTTGAAGAATTTTAATCATTGCTATTTTTCTGTATTCACGCAATAGAGTTAAACATTTGTAGGGTCATATTAAAATCTCGAAGAAAATCAACGTGTAGACTGGATTGCTTGTAAACTTTTATGCTTTGATAAAACATCTTGAATTAGATCAGGAAAAAATATATCAATATATAAATACTCTGCAATCAATCGAAAAATGCTCGCTTCTATAATCATACTCATCTGCGTAGAAATTCATTTTCCGTATGTTTGTCGAACGTCCAATCTCCAGATAAATTATCTCTTCCACACGTCGAACGATCAAGCGAGCGAGAGTGCGCGGCTCTTAACGATTCTCTCATAATCTCGCCGATCCGTTATTCCGTTGTAATAAACAGGCCACCGTTAATAAGACGAGTTAACACGCAGGCTGCGTGGGAGTGCGGAGCGAGGCTCGCACATTCGTAGTGCCGCCGCGCTGGTAAAATAGTAACAGCAGATGGTACAGCAGGGATGAAACCGGCGTGAGGTGCCGGAGGGTGCGAATAGGGGGTTGAGTTGGCGGGGAGAGTTGGCGGCTGGCTCGGTGGCGAGGCGAAGCAAGTTGTATCTCACAGATCTGTCGCGTGATTAAGCTTATTAAACGCTTAACTCACGGTGGGCTGGTTCTGCTCTCTGTCTCATCCCCTTCGCCCCGCGTTTCGTTTGCTCCTTGCGTCTCTCGCACCGCAAACTCATCCCTTCTTCCCCTCCTCGCACTGTCCCTGTCTCCGTTCCTCTCGCCGTCCGCTGCTGTAGTTTTGCAGGGCTGGTGTCGAGCGGACTCACGAGGGTGCAGGAAGGAGGTGCGATGGGTGTAAGGATGATAGAAACTAGGAGAGGAAGACCCGGGTCGGCGAGCGAGGAGGTCGAGGGAGAGGCAAGACTGCCAGCAGCCCTGCACACCAAATCATTGTTATTACGGAATATTACGCGGCTGTATCAGCCGTGCAGACTCCGTGGCCAATAAAGTGCGGTTACGTCCCTAATATGGTGAATCTCAATTTTCAACGCCCGCTCTGTGAGACGCCGAAGGCACCGCATCTTCCTATCGCGGAGGGCTGAGACGGGGAAATGAAAGGTGATGGAAAGATGGAACAGCGGAAGAGAGTACCACGGCGTGGGTGCAGTCGCAGATTGAGTCGCGACTAAGCACGAATCACAATGCTCATTGCGAAATTAATTCGTGCGGTTCGTTAATACAGCAGTTTACATCGGCCGCACTTTTGTTGCTGAGCGCATCGAAACACGCCGAACAATTCTTCTTTGTTAATGGCGTCTGTTTACGATATAAAACTGTTTGTCCGCGATAATGGCCGTCGCAATGCGTACCGATAATTATTTCGAATTACGAAATCGCGGAATGGGCTTTTACATGGAATTACGAAGCGCAATCATTCTCGCGTGCATGAACGTCGATCGTGGGATGGCCGCGTTCCGATTATTTTGCTGGCCGATTCATTGCGCCGACCACTAATGGGGAAACAAAATCGCACCTTTGATTACAATGGAGTCCGTTAATGTGCACGCACGGCGAAAAGTTTTGTTGTGCTCGACCGATGAGAAAAATATGGCCAATTAAAACGCGTCTGATATGTAAGTGACAAACGGGAAACATACAGATGAATTAACATTGAGATATACGCTTCGCTACACTCTGGATGAAAGCTCGTGCGGATAACGTGGTCAAAGGGGACATATATAGAATCACGATGAATTGCGAAAATGAAAAATAATGCAATGATACGAAGAAATTGACGCACATCTTTGGAATCTTTGTCTCGATTATACAACAGTAAAAATTCTAGTTTTCAAAAACGACACGTACCACATTCATTCGGAGATAATCTCTTGTTCTATTCTCGTTACAATTCTCGTTTCCTGATTCGCGTATCACGGCACGACGTTCGCACGGATGTAGCCGTTCTTCTCGTTGCGAAGGTCGGACGTGACCCAGCCATCGTAAAATTCGGCCGCCACAGCAGCGCCGGATTTTCTGCGGAATATAACGCCGATTAGCCGTGCCGTCGCTCGATAAAATAATTTATCGAATATATTTCAATTTCACGCGTATTATGCCGCCCCGAAAGAGTAATTCAATGGAAAATATAAATATTCATTTGCGGGGATTTAAAGCGAACATTCCGCTCTGTCTCTCCCTCCCCCCGACCTCCCCCCGACCCACGATGCTCTCTTTCTCTCACTGCTCATCCACTCTCCACTGACCACTCCCCGTCCTCATCCTCCTCCTCTTCCTCCTCCCCCACCTTCTCTCTCTTTTATCCCGCTCTCACTCACTGATCATCCCTCTCTCGAACGACCGATGATTTATACCGGCAAAATAATAATTTAATTTCACCGCAGTTGGGCACGATACAAAATTGCACGACAAAAATAATAAATAAATTTTGCGCTGGCCGCTGATGTCGATTTCAGCCCGCTACCGCACCCAGGCCGTCCCCCTTTCGCGGCTCCCGCAGCTCACTCACACCTGTGCACACCGGTCACAGAGCATTTTTATACACGCCTTGTTTTTTTTTATTGCCAAAAATACCCGTAGGGTACCGACGGCCCGGTGTGAATGTGGTGCATGGGTCAGTGTCGATTACACGGATACGCACAAGTTAGTAATACATTCCGTACATACAATGGTAAGCTCGAAAAGCTCACTATGTCGTGTAAAACGCGAAACCGCGGTTTCCCAAATACTCGGCCGAATAAACTCGTGCAGTCGCATTTTTGTCGCGTTATAAAGAAGGCTGACGCGCGCGAATTTTGCATTGGCGTTAAAAGAGCTGCTTCCCAGATTGTACGATTTTGCGAACATGTTTGGAGGAGGTAGGGGGGGTCGCGTCTGATTTAATTAACGAAGAATCGCAATTTGCACGTCGGCTTGATGAATTTATAAACATTAGATTACTCCACATATGGTCTGTAATATTAAATAGCATTTATGCATTATAAATCTTCGTAATAGAAATTACCATTAAATTATATCAATATGGAAGCTATCGAAACATTTCGAAAAATCTGATTATATTTAAGAAACGAGTTATTTAAGAACGAAAGTTCGAGCGAAATATGAAAGTACTAAGAAAGTACTAAGAACATTGAAAGAACAATATTTATATTGCATATGTGAAAAATAGAAATAGATTTAGACGCAAATGGAACAAAGGAAAAATTTAAGGAAATCTTCAAAGCTGTTTATCAGCGTAAATTCGTAAACAGAAAGTATCGCCCCTTGTAAATAGACTTCAGTAATATTAAGAGTAAAATTTTGACGCGATGCTTTGGATCGCGAGCGTAAGTGATCCTCGGCATCGAGACGAGCAAGCGGAGCGTCCCCATGTGCGTGAAATGGTTTTGCGGGGCCCGGTACGATGTACTATCCCGGGTGCAGCGCTAATGGTCGTTGAACAAACATTCATTACAAGCCCCCCTAGCAGGAGCGGCGACGACGGCGATGGCGACGATGCCGACGATAGCGATGGTGCCGCTCGTTGATGATGGTGGTGGTGGTGGTGGTGGTGGTGGCAATATTGTTATCTTAGATTTATAGATGTAACGGATGGCGGACACTACCCGCTGTGTGCGAGGACGGGCTCGGACATTAAACGCGGTACCGTCAAGCGGCCCTTCCAAGCGTTTTACCGCTCTTTGAAAACCAACCATCTCCGCAGAAAACCGCCGCGTGCGCTGCCGATACTGCGACATCACCGAGAAGTCAAATCCAGAATCTTGTCCTGCCAGTTTTCAGCAGAAGCACATGCTCGATCGATGAACCGTGAGAGATGGAAAACATTGCGTAAATATTTGCCGATTTAGAAATACATAAGTTACATACGTGTAACATATATGCTATAAATCTACTTTTAAAAAAAATAGTTGAAAAATGAATATGTAACCGCATCAGATGTAACCGCAGTTGCTTTGTATTATGTAACTTAATAATTAATAATTAATAATTAATAATTGTGTATGCTATTATTTTTTAAATCATATTAAATAATATCACGAATCATCGAAAGCAGTTTTCGAATATTCCACATCGATACAAATAATCTTTAACGAATGCAAATTACACGAGTCTAACTCTCGAATCCCGCCCCTTCAGTAACAATAAAAGCGCATGCGATTCCCAACCCAATGCCCGGGTGCGCTTTCTCGGTGTCTTCGTCCTCGATGGAGAACACCGGCTCGTCGACGACCGGCCGGACGACCCCGAAGCCGCCCGTATCTGAGACACTTGACGCCATTAGCGGCTCCAAACTGCTCCTCGCGCAGTTAAAGTGATTTGCGACTATCCGTAGCCAGAAACCAGCTCTCCGCCCCCTCGTTCGCCCGCCCCCTGACTCGTCCCGTCTCGCTCATGCAGATCCCCGCTTTCTCCCTTTTGCCACCAACTACCCAACTCGTCGCTCTTCCTTCTGCACCGTCGTCGGCTTCCACTAGCGAACCCTGAACCGCACCAGCCACCTCGCCGCCCTTCCAGGATTACCGGGGAGACCAATTATTATTCCCACGGCGAACAATGGCACGACGACTCGAAAACGACGCTTCCGCCTCGAAATATCGGTTCCCTCTTTCGCCGGGGCGCTTTGTCCGCGCGGCGAGTATTCTCGCCTGCCCCCTTTGCATTTTTCGGCGATAAATATGCGCGCGCGACGTCGAGAATCCGCGCGCAGCCGCGGGAGCGATATCTCTCAGGAGCGCAAACAGAAAACTTTTAGCGACCGTCGTCGTGTTCCGCGTCCATAATGCTATTGAAATACGATTCGCTTTTCGTTGCGAATGTGATCGATAATCGAAACCACAACGCGCGACGAGAAGGCGATACCCTTAGCGAATCGCGATATCGTCCCTTCTTGTCTCCTGACCCGACGATATTTCCGCGACCTGCTCCACCGCCACTTTTATTAACCCTTTTTAATGCATATTAACTAGTCTCGAGCTCAGCAAAAATTAATGGAAGAATTACAGTGGGCCGAGGGTCGCGAGCGGCCGCGGAGGCGAAGGGGTGACGAGGAGAGGGTCGGAACGACCTCCGAGCGCACGAGAGAACGCATTCGGGAATATCACCGTTAGCACTTCCTATTAGCGGGGTTCTTCATTGGCGCGGCCGGTCGCCGCAGCCCTCTCGCAAACGATATCGTATAAACGTGTCGTTAATTACTTACACCGCGCCCGCGAGAGCTTTCCACCCTCTCCTGCAAAGCGCTTCCCCGATTTTGCTTCTCTCGTTCCGCTTCCACCACCTATCTCGTCATGTCGGTCGCGGCGTTACGACGCGCTAAAGAAACAAACGTTTATTAGAACAAAAAGAAGCGGCAATTGCGCGCCGACGACGTTCCTTTCTCGAACGCGCCCCTATTACTTCTGTGCCAGTTAAAGAGGATTATTCCCGCGAATGGTCGGACAGGAAGATGCTCAATCGCGACGTCATTTCATCCGATTCTCTCTGGAATCCAGTTTCTCCGGCCAAATAGAACGAGATATTCGCCGGTTCAATAACGCTCGATCGCGCGGACCCGGATTATTATCGTTCGCTCTCGATCGATTTTTCGTCGGTGTCGTTTCGACGCTCGGAGATATCGAGGGCCAACTACTCGATCGGTCGACATAATTGGAACAGGCATAAGTGTATGTTTATTACGTCGGTTCGTAAAATTATGTAGTTTAATTTGACAAATTGGCGATTATGATTAATGAGCATCGGCCGCTAGTTAACGGGACGAGAGACTCCCGTCTCTCGTTTCGTTCGTTATCATCCTGCCAACCAATTATCCGAAATTTGACGATGCGGACGGCGGTTGTCGTCTGCGTGTCGCGATAGTGGTCGCCCGACTAGAGCGATTGCCGATCGGAGTGCCCGAAAGAATAAATATCGCCGATGATAATTATTCGTATGACGAATACATAGGAAATGAATAAGATTCAATGATTACCGGTTTATTCGAAATTGCCAAATCTTATATAAATAACGTTAATATAAAACATATCCATCTATGGAACTATTTTTTGCTCGTACGTTCAAACATATCCTTGTTGCTTAATTCTCTTTTTCAAGATTTTATTAGATCAAAAAGTTTCTTATAAACTTTATTAAATAAGAAATGCTAGACATCTTATGACACATTTTTATTTACCTCTTGAAAATGGATTAAATGTATATAGTCTATTCTATACACCATTTTCTGAGCATTAATTTATAAAATTACCATTCTGATTTTTTGCTTGTCGCTATACTAACGTACAAGATCATAAGAGGCCAATTGAGCATGGCCATCAGTTTTTTACCGATGAATAAGCGAGCTTCCACAAAACGAGGTGACAAATGAAAGGAACCTTAATGCGGAAAACCGCGTTTTTAGTATGATGCGTTTAAGAGTGCCTACACACGAATTGCCGGTACTATGTTCCATAGAGTGAGGCGCATAGCGAGTCGACGTGATTGATAGTGGTTTGATTCAGTCAGCGGAGTCCGCGAGCACGCCCGCATTTTCCGGCTGATGTGCGGATCATTTATCATCTCCGGCGAGGATCCCGAAGAGACCGCTCTTTTTCTTTCGCGCTTTTCCCTTAACTTTCAGGTCGCGTTCTCATTGCGGCATTAAGCGGTTCATCGTTGACAGGTTAACTGCTAATCTCAAAAGATGACTCGGAAAATAAAAAAGCGTTCCGTCTTTCTACGCGAACCGAAAGTACGCTCCTGTCCTATTTTTATCACATGAAGAATCGCCAAGTCCGAAACTGACGCCCCGCGTGGTGGTTGGTCTACGAAGTCGCGGAGAAGTGTAGCGTAGCCGCACTAAAATTTCAGCTAAATAACTACGCGTGACGCAGGGCGCTTAAGCGCCAAAATGAACGGGCGCTATTAACGATTAAAAACAAAAAAGGATCAGCGACAGAACGAAAAGGGAGAAAGGAGCAACAAGGAAGCGGTAGAAAAAGGCGAAATATGAGCGCAGTTAATAACACTTTGCGGGAAATAATACTGCGAGAAAGGCCGCTTACCGTGACAAATAACGGCTCTCTCTCTCTTTTCCTCTCTCTTTCCTTCTCTTCTTCTCTCCCGACATACTCTCTGCCCGCGCCTTCACCCCTTTGTTGCCCCTTGTGTGGCATACACCCTCTATCCCTTCTCCATTCACACCCCGGTTCTGCGAATCGTTTACATTCCCCATGCATTTTTCCGCGACCCTCCATGTGCACGCACTCGAGATGCGTAAACGCAGCTGGTCAATTCCAGCACTCGAATCAATGGACGTGCCAGAGAAGAAGAATCAGGCTGTTATCATATGTACCGTATCTCGTTTAAATTGATACGGTCATTGAGAATATATCATAACACAAACGCTTTGTGTACGCGTCTCTTCACATTCTTTTATATCGTTGGATGAAAACGTAGCAACTAAATTATTTTTTTCCCATAAATGTAATTAAATGTAAGGAGGACGTCAAGTTTTAGCTGTTTTCCAGCTAACATGAACAAGTTCGAGATGTATTATAAAAAATTACATATTATATATTAGTTAAGCAAAATCGAATGATGTGTCGATCTTATATCAGGTGCATAATAAGAAATCGTGATTAAAGACAACAAATCTAATGCCATCACATTTATTGACAAAAAGTTAAGTAAGACATCAAGATATTCCGAGAATTAAGCAATAAGGACTGTATTGTTGCTTAAATACATTACTTCGAAGAGATTTTCGAGTAATTGACGAGCGACGAAGAGTTAGAATAATCGTTTGATTTCGGACCCTAAGTTTGAATAACAAACATACTTATCAAGTTACATGTGTTTATGTAAGTTTATATACAATTTATATGCATACAATCTTTGTTGTCTTTATTTCCGGGATGTCTTAACATTTTACTTAACTTTTTATCAATAAATATATAGCATTACCATCTTCGATCAAAATTTCTCTCATGTCTCCCCAAGATAAGTGATACACTACTCGACTTCGCTTAACTAACTTTTTAATATAGTATAATACTCTATAATATATAATTTGCGTCTCGAAATTTTTTCAAGTTAGCCGAAAAACAGCCAAAATTTAATAGTTTTTAATATATATCTAATTTAAAACTTAATACTTTTTATCAGAATATTTGATAAAAGATCAAAATCTTCGGTGAATAACGATTTTTTATAAGAGTTTCTTTATATATATATAATGATAAGTTCTTTTTTAAATTTACAGAATCAAAAAGAATATTCAATCGTTTTGAAATAACTTGCATACAAAGGTTTCCATAGAAAATTTAAGAAACCAATAAAATGAAATATATTCTATCATATCTAATGTCGCGCATCGTGAAATATTTGCTTCTACCTCGTGGTCGCAAAATTTACACGTTTTGCGCTGATTGGGTCACACTCGAACGCTCGACGTAACGCATGGCGGAAATATCGCTCTGAAAATCCGGGTCGGCCAGCTCTCATCGTGTCGCTCGATTTTACCTTATCACTGTGGATTTATTTGTTTCCTCCTTTTTTCCCGCTCTCCATCGAACCTCATTAGGTCGTTCGGCACTGTCGACGCGATAACAACGTCACTCGGCGTTCAGCACGCGCCCGTCAGCGCTCGAAACATTCACAGTTGACAGATGTCACGTGCTGGCCCGCGTCAGGCCTGTCACCTGTCAACCACCGGTCCGGACGAATTACGCGCTACAACGAGCATGTGTTACGTCTCGAATAATGCGCGGAAAATTTCAGTGAACTATCATTATATCGGCCGATACCGCGCCCGTGTATGTACCTTTGACAGAAAGCTGATGGACAAGCGGAGAGACAGAATACAGTTCCATCGGCAAAAGTTTACGTGCGACTCGGCGCGCGCGCGAGAGATAAAACAATAAAAAAAATATATATATATATATATTGTCCGTCGGCGCTCACCAATAATTTTCTATAAAACATCCGCGCGCGAGCCGAAACGCTGGTGATACTTCCTCGCGTCGAATACACGCGGGACAGAACCGATTATACATTACAGTGTTTAAACCCGCGTGTTAACATGCAAAGAGATAAATCCTATCAAGACAATTTCGCTAACTCATTCCGTTTTGTAAACTGCCCCGTAATTTAGGCGCGCAATTAATTGACTTTCATTGTAAGCTATATAAATTCATCAAATGAAATTTTAGAAACATTTTTTTTAATAAAAATATTTTCCTGCTAAATTAACACGAATCAAACATTAACTTGTTTAATATAAAAAAAAATTAAGAACTTTATCGAATTACATTTAAAAAATCTAAAATTATGTAGATTTCGACTGAATTTAATACTTTATTATTCCTAACATACACATACACAGTTGCAACTATTTTTCACTATAGATGCTAAATATAAATATCTCTGATTATTATCAGACTTGCAAAATTTGAAAGACATGCGATCGGTAACAGAAAGAAAGAAGAAATGACAAACGTCCGTTCGCTGTAGGACACGGCAAACGAGCGACCGTCGCTGAAGAAGGCGCCGGGGCAAACAATTTCAAACACCCGGCAACGAACATTACAACGCGATATTACGTGGGATGAAATAATCCAGCCGGCTTCCGCCTCGTGAACAGGAGTAAACGAGGCTCCCGTGCTAATTGCCGCGAAAAGGGTTAACGCCGCTCGCTCCCCGTCGGCTCTCTCTCCAGCTGGATATCGCCATCCATATTTAATTAGCCGGCTGCGAGTGTTCTTCTTCCCTAGTGAAACGCCCACGCAGGAGAGACTGGAGGGAGACGGAAAAATCATTACGGTTCAGTCCGAGGTCAATCTAGCCGTTCTTGTGCCAGAAGTCGGAGGGATGTAAGCTTTTTGATCTTCGGCGGAAATGGCCAGGCAGACACTTACTATCATACGTCAATATTACACTCTAAAATATGAAATGCGACATGCAAACACACAGAATTTTTTGTGCATGACTGAACTTGTAGAAAGGACTGCGTACACATGTCCCCGCGCGATTATCGATTTAAAAGCGATTCCTCGACTCCTTCGTCCTCCTTTTGTCTCGCCACGTCCCGTTGCGCCGCTGGCCGTCTCTCCTACCCTTTTCCCGTAGTCTTGGTTCTGGCGATTTATTCGTATCGTCGCCATATCCGAAGCATTATTTCAAAAGGAGTGTCCACACGCCTAGGCGAGCCGAGGAACAGGAGGCGGAGGAGAAGGAGGACGAGGACGGAGGCAAAGGCTGTTTCGCGGGTGGAAAAATATTTCTCACGGCGTTTGCGAGCCCGCCCACTTCGGACTTCTCCCATTCTTCCCTTCGTTCTCTTCCACCCTTTCGGGGGACGTTCTCCACCGATGCTTGCGCTTTTCCTGACTTTATTTCACTCGGAAAAATTATCGTCGCGCTCGCGCGCACTCTCTTCGGCTCCGCTATGTGTGTGCGCGTGTCTATGCGCGTCCACAGTCCGTGTGTGTATATGTATTTGTGTGAACGACGCAAGAACAATGGCACTGAATTGGCGTCTAACCGGTGAGCAATAGGTGCGTCCCTTTCGTACGAATAAAGGCGCGCCCGTTAATTAATGGTGCCGATAAATCAGCACCCGGAATAATACCCAAGGAGACAACAGGAATAGTTTATAAAGCGGCTGCGGACTGCCGATGCCTTTGCCGCTCGCACGTCGCGACGCGCACGGCGACGTCTCCCCCGATTGACCTCTATCCGTAAAATAAGAAGAGGTCGCGCCCACACGCGCGCCCGACGGCCCTCCCCAGAACAGAAGAAACTGTCCGTCTTTATCTGGCTTAGATTAGATCTGCCTGGGATATTTAGCCTCTCCATTTATCTTGATCTGCTTTGGAACGGCAAACAGAAAATAAGATGCTTCCGAATTAATGATGTCTACGTTCTATATCTATTCTTGCTAATCCAACCGTATTTCTATAATATACATTACTCCATTCTTTTAATCTATTTGGATTTTGAATGTTAAAATATTTTTACTATATACTTTACTATATTTTTTACTATGTACTTATATATATATATATATATA